>SJYC01084917.1:34-26267 GCA_006408675.1 Madoqua kirkii
CTGCTGGGGACGCCGCTGGGGCTTGCTCATGGGGGCGAGGGGAGAGGGACAGAAGCCGTGGAGACTTCAGCTCCCTCTCCTCCCCCGCCTCCTCGGCCTGCACTCAGGCCTCTCCAGCCTGTCCCGGCCACCTCTCTGGCCTGACCATCTCATGGCCTCCCCATCGCGTCTGCCTGCCCAGCTGCTTGTCCCCACAAGCTTGAGGGGTCCTTTGTCACCTTTCTGGGCCTTTGTCTTTGCGGTCTTCTCCCTGGAGGGCATGGCCCCTGGACACCACGTCCGCCAGGCCGAGAGTGTGGCCTGAGGGGGGCAGCCCCGGGGCTGATCCTGCCCGTTTTCCTGGGTGGAGCGGGTGCCATCCAGGGCCCTGCTGGGGGCTGGAGGTCTTAGGGGCTCAGGCAGGGCTCGAGGGGCGCGGGGTAGGCCTGCAGAGGTCCAAGATCTTGCCTCCCGGACCACACAGCGACATGCAGTGTTGTTATGTAACTCCAGAGTTGTGCTATGTCTAAAAAAATGGAGCATAAAAGCTATTTTGGGCCCGTGGTAATGAGGGCATCTCGCTTTTGTCTTATCTTCCTGTGGCCCCTGCCATCCTGGGCGGGAAGGCAACGTTGGAGGAGCTGCTTGGGCGAGGCAGCTCCCGAGTTCTGCGTGGAAGCCATTTTCAGAAGTCATTTGTTTGGCATCAGCCTGAAGCAGCTGTTGGCAGCTTGCCCCGTGGCGCCCAGGATCCGGATACTGACCCCCACGGCGTGCAGAAGGCCGCACTGTCCCCTACAGCCGGGGCCCCACTGCCCCGAAGCGGCTCAGGCACATGTCATAAACTCAGCCTGAGATTTTCATGGCAGACCGGGCAAAGGGAGGCGCGGGACCCATCGTGTTCCGTCCGAGTGTAAAGTGAGGCTCCTCTCCCCACCTGGGCTGAGGGGCTGCTTGCTGAGAGGCAGCCCTGGTCTCCAGGGGCCAGCATCCCGGCTTGGGTTCTGTGTCCTCCTGTTGGTGATGAGATTTAAGGCTAAACTGCAGGACTTTTCTCGTGGTTGGGTGGCTAAGACCCCATGCTCCCAGTGTAGGAGACCCCGGTTCAGTCCCTGGTCAGGGAACTAGATCCTGCAGGCCACAGCTAAAGATCCTGTGTGCTGCCGCTACGAGCCAGAGCAGCCAAATAAATGATAGCTGTTGTAATAGATTAATTGCCAGGGGTCCGTTTTTTTCGGCTACAAACAGGGACACATGTTCACACGTTCTGGATGCAATGTGTGTTCAGGGTCAAGGTGAAGAAACTCTGAGTTTCAGAGTCATCTGTCTCTCTCCGTGTACAGCACACACGCACGAGTGGGACCTCAGCCTTGTCTTGGTGCTTTTATGATCGCCTTGGGGCTGTTACAACAGAGCACCACCAACTGGGTGAATCCACTGCAGAAATGGACCCTCTCGTGGTTCCGGAGGCCGGAGGTTCCAGGCGAGGTGCGGCAGGGCTGTGCTCCCTGCGAAGGCTCTGCATTGGGGGATCGTTTCTTGCCTAGCCCCACTTCTGGCGCCTTTAGTGTTCCTGTGTCATGCCGGGTCACCCCAGCCTCTCTCATCTCCACCCCCAGCCTCTCTCCTTCTCCACACGGCCTGGCCCCTCATGTGTCTCTGTCACTCCTCATCTTGCGAAGACACCAGTTGTTTGAGACTGTTCCAGGCGGTCCAGTGGTTGAGATGCCGCGCTTCCACTGCAGGGGATTTTGGGTTCAGTCCCAGGTTGGGGAACTAAGATCCTACATGCCGCACAGCGTGGCCAAAAAAATCTTTTACAATGGGGGGGAAAAAGGACTCTGGGACTTCCCCAGTGCTTGGATCCCCGATTGGGGAGCTAAGCTCCTGCATGCCAGAAAAAAAGAAGACATCTGTCGTTGGATTAGGGCTTGTCCTACTCAAGTATGACCTCGCTTTAACTGAGGACATCTGCAGTGGCCCTGTCTCCAGATAAGGTCACGTTCCCAGGTTCCCGACATTAGGTTGCAGACACGTATTTCAGAGTGTTGGTCCACAGCCGTGTCCAGCTTTATCGGACACGACCTCATGGACTGTAGCCCGCCAGGCTCCTCCGTCCATGGAATTCTCCAGGCAAGAGTACTAGAGTGGGTGGCCATGCCCTCCTCCAGGGAATCTTCCCGACCTGGTGAACCCGGGTCTCCTGCATTGCAGATGGATTCTTTGTAATATGAGCCACCAGGGAAGCCTGTATATTTTGGGGGCCCGGGACACAATTCAGTCCATAGCAGACCCTCCACCAAGTAGGTCCACCGGCTCTTGGTGAGGTCACAGTTCCCTGAGAGGTACAGCGACGTGGCCTGTCCTTACACTCAAGTGCTGGGGGCCGTCTGGGTCCCAGTGAGGCTGAGGGTGCCCTGGGGTAGGTGGGGTCTTTGTCTTTGGGCACGGAGCTGGGGGTCTGTGTGCATGTGCTGTGGACCCCTGGTGTCCCTGTGCAGACTCGCCGTGTCCCAGCACGAGGTGCTTCCCTGTGAGTACCATCCTGACCCCTCCTCCATCCTGTCAGGGAGGCACGCCCAGCCCCATGGCTGTGGATGAGCAGGCTGAGGCTGAGAGGGTATGCATTTGCCCGTGGTCTCTGGGCTGGAGCGTGGCAGTCCCCAGGTTTGGGAGATGAGGGGATTGGCACAGACACAGGCTGTCAGCCTTACGACAACTCTCGTGGAGTAAGCTGAATGGTGTCCTCCAAACACGCATGTCCAAGTCCTAACCCCTGGAACATGTGACTGTGATCTTCGGATAAAGGACCCTTGGAGGTGTGACCGCGTCAGAGATCTTAAGATGGTCCGGGGCTGAGGGGGCCCTGAATCCAGTGACTGGTGTCTTTTTAAGAAGGCCGTGTGAGGGTGAAGGCAGCGATGGGTGTGATGGATCCATGAGCCAGGGAACACCAAGGATTGCCTTAAACTGAGGTGAAGTTCACAAAACATAAAATTCACTTTTTTCTTCTGCTGCACTGTGCAGCCTGTAAGATCTTAGTTCCCCAACCAGAGTGGAACCTGTGTCCCTTGCAGAGAAGTGCTGAGTCTCAGCCCCTGGACTGCCAGGGACGTCCCCAAACTCGCCATTTTCAAGTGAATAAAGCAGCACTTAGTAAGTGCGCACTGTTGGATGGCTGTCCTGTCTGTCTAGTTCCAGAACGCTTTTGTCATCTCAGAGGGAAACCCGGCCCCCATTAGCAGTGCTGTTGCTCCCCACACCCCTCTGCCAGGTCCTGGTAACTTCTGATCTGTTCTCTGTCTCTGGACTCACTGCCCCTGGACGCCGCGTGTAAGTGGAGTCTCATGCGCTGCGGCCTTCTGCGTCTGTCCGCTTCCACTCAGCCTGTTTGGAAGGGTCATCCTCGTCACATCCCGTGTCAGTGCTTCAGGCCTTTTTATGACTGAGTGCTATTCCATGGGACGGCTGGAGCACGTCTGTTTTTATCCCTTCATCGAGTTGGTTATGTCCACCTTCTGGCAGTTGTGAGCAGTGCATCCGTGGTTAGTGAACCTTTGCATCTGCCCTTCAGTCTCCCCACTCCTGTCTCCGTCCTCCCCAGTGCTCCTGCCCCTTGGAGCTCCGCTCAGGAATGGAGGAGAAAGCCCTGGGAAGGGCAGGTGGGTGTGCACGTTTCTGGGGTCGCCAGGTGCTGAGCTGGATCTGGCCCTGGCTTGCCTGACCTCTCGGGACATGTGGCAGCGCCCTCCTGATGTTTCAAGTGGCAGGAGTTCCTGGCTGTGTCGGGCTCAGGGCAGTGCTCCCGGCAGTGGGCTTGGTGCCTGCTGGATGGAGGAGCTCGCGGGAGCTCTGGAGGGCCAGGGGCACGTGCTCATCTGGTTTGTCTCTTGCCTCAGGGCCCTCTGTGGCCGGCGGGGTGCGGGGGTGAGGTAGGTGTCCTAGAGAGCCGTGTGCCCTGGGTGGTCAGAGGGGCCTGTGAGCAGGGGGCGGGTGCTGCCTGATGGAGCTAGATGGTTTCCTCCTGGTCTCTGTCCCCTCGGAGCCCCCCGGGAGGCAGGTCGTGAGTCAGTCCACTCGGGGTGATGGGTCCAGTATGGCCCAGAGGGAAGCCCGCAGGCACGTGGGCACCCTGGCCGCATCATCACGGCCCCCTTGCCCCTTGGAATAGTGAGAGCCCGAGGTGGCAGAGCGGTGACAGCTGTTAGACCGAGGTGGGCGTATGTGGCATACTGATCTTTGGGCTGGCTGGAGTTCAGGTTCATTTTCAAGTTGAAAGAAAGAGGTAATTGGTCGCCGTCTGTGCGTGGGGGAGGGGCTCAAGGCCTGCGCCCCCCCGCCCCCTCCAGCCTCCCCTGGGAGTAGGAGATGCCTGCGCCTGTCCTGACCCGGGCCATCCATGCCTCCTAATGTCGTGGGGCTGCTGAGGCAGGTTCTGCAGACTGGGGGGCTTAAGCCAGCAGTTCATTCCCTCACAGCCCTGGAGGCCGAAAGTCTGAAATCAAGGTGTCAGCAGGCTTCCTCTGAAGGTCTGGGGAGGAGTCTTGTGGCTTCGTCCAGCTTCTGGCGGCTCCGTCGCTCCTTGGTTCTGACTGCGTCCCCTCAGTCCCGGCCTCTTCTCCCTGAGGCCTGCTCCTGGTGTGTCTCCTATCTCTGCGTTTATTGGCCGTGCGGGGTCTTAGTTGCGACAGCTGGGATCTTTAGTTGCAGCCAGTGATAGCTTAGTTGTGGCATGTGGGATCTAGTTCCTTGACCAGGGATGGAACCCAGGCCCCCCTGCCCTGGGAATGGAGTCTCAGCCACAGGACCACGAGGGAAGCGCCATCCTCTCTGTCTCCTGTAAGAACACTGGCCATTGGATTTAGGGCCCACCTGGATTGTGCAGGAAGACCTCTCCATCCCAAGGTACTTAATTCCATCTGTAAAGACCCTCTTCCGAAATAGGTCAGAGTCTCCAGTTTCTGGGGTGAGGATGTGAACTTAAGTTTTTAGGGGCACAAGTTTACCCACTGCCTGTGCCCGAGCTGACCTGCATCAGGGGCTGAGACAGCACCTGGCTGGGGTGTAGGAAGATGCCACTTAGGTCTTGCTGTCACCATCTATCTCCACTGCCCTTGTCACTTAAGAGCTTCTCACCCTATTGCCCACCCAACATCCCCTCACGTCACCCCAGCATGCTTGCTCCTCCCACAACCTTTTGGGGGCCCTGCCTGGAGCTGAAAGTGCCCTCTGCACCCTCCAAGGACCCTGGGAAGACATCTGTCATCTGCCATTCGTATGTGAGATCACACTCTCACCACTCCCCAGGCCCCTTGGCCTGGATAGGGGGAACCTCTTTGACCTCTGCAGAGCCTCCAGCTGGGGGGTCCCTCATGCCCTCCAGGGGGTCCTGCCCCCAGAACCCGTCACGGTTGGGTGCATCAATCCCACTGGCCTGTTTTCGGGTTCACATCAATCTTGGGATTGTTGAGGATGAACTGGGCGTGTTGGTCTCCCCCTTGAGCCCAGGTAGCCTCAGTGCCCAGGTTATGTGGATTGTCGTGGCCTTTCCTTTGACCTGGACTTCCCCCTGCACTCCATGAGGATTGTTAATTTTTTTAAATAATTAATAAAAATTCATTTTAATTAATGCATTTTGATTGCCTGGATCTTAGTTACAGTACGCGGGATCTTTGATCTTCACTGGGGCATGTGAACTCTTAGTTACGGCTCATGAGATCTAGTTCTCTGACCTGGTATTGAACCCAGGCCTCCTGCATTGGGAACATGGAGTCTTATCCACTGGACCACCAGGGAAGCCCCCCAGGGGCATGTCTGGTGCTGCGGGCCACCCTGAAACCTGCACATTTCAGCTTCTCTTCCCACCTGGGAATTCCCTGGAAAGGGGGTGGCCCAGCCTTCTCCCGGGTCAGCCTGCATCTGCATGGACCAGCCACAGAGATGGTCCAGAGATGGTGATAGAAGGAGGGCTCCCCAGCATCCATACGCCCTGCCCTGGGGCGCATGTGTCCCCTGCTCTTCTCAGAGGCGAGGCCCTGCCTCAGTCCTGTCCCCCGGCTCCGGGTCTTATCGATGACGCCGCAGGACAATACCCTCGTGGGTAAATCTGCCTCCTGGGTGATCTTCCCCAGGAGAGTTCCCAGAGGCGGGCTTGCAGGCACGGGGCAGGAGCATTGTCCAGGCTCCCAGCAGAGCTGCTGGCCACCTGCCTCTCAGGGTCTGGGCATGTCCTCCGCGGCTGACACGTGCTGGGCGGGTCTGTGTGCCGACCTGGCCTCGCCCTCATCCAGGCGGTGGCAGCAGAGGAGGTGAGGGCGGGAGCACCGTGGTCAGGGCGGGGCTTTAGGTCCTGTGGGGCCCACGGGGCACAGGACTGGGTGACTTTGGGGTCAGAGAGTGGCTTCACCCCCTCAACTTCTTTAATCTTCAGTTTTTAAAAAATAAATATATTTAAAATATATAAATATTTTTATATTTTAAATAAATATGTTTATTGTCACTTTGAAAAGTATTTATTTATTTCCTTACTTGACTGCACCAAGTCGCAGTTGCGGCACGTGGAATCTAGTTCCCTGACCCAGGGTTGGACCCTGGCCCCCTGCACTGGAAGCATGGAGTCTCAGCCACTGCATCACCAAGGAAGTCCCACAAGTTCGTGTCTAACCAGAAACTGTGTGTGGTACCTTATTTGGAAATAGGATCTCTGGCGCTCTCATCCCGTCCAGAGGGAAAACGAAGAAATGAGTAGCGCTGCCCATTCTGTGGCCCTGTGACCGTGCTTCTCAGCCGCTCTTTGCCTGAACTCTCAGGTCATTGTTAATTTTTAGCCCACTAGTTCATTCTCTGGGCTTCCTCGACCGCTCGGTGGTAAAGAGCCCGCCTGCCAGTGCAAGAGATGTGGGTTCGATCCCTGGTTGGGGAAGGTCCCCTGGAGGAGGAAATGGCACCCCACTCCAGTATTCTTACTTGGGAAATCCCATGGACGGAGGAGCCTAGCAGGCCACAGTTGATGGGGTTGCAAAGAGCGAGACATGACTCAGTGACTAAACAACAAAAGCAGCAAAGAACCTCATCAAGTCAGCGTGAGGTCATCCTGGAACAAGGTGGGCCCTGAATCCAGCGACCGGGTCCTTATAAGAAGACAGAACAGAGTCACACAGGGAGAAGGCCCTGTGAAGACAGAGGCAGAGGTCAGGGTGACGTGTCTCCAAGCCCAGGGACACCAGTGGCTGCTGAAAGCCGCCTGAAGCCAGGAGAGGGGCCTGGGACAGAGTCTCTCCTGAAGGGTCCGACCCTTCTTGAATTCAGACTTCTGGCTTCCAGAGCGCTGAGGGTCCTGTTTTTTAAGCCACCCCGTCTGTGGCTTAGGTCTGCCCCAGGAAGCTGGTATGGTGCCTCAGAGTAGGGGGTGGGCGTAGGGGGCCTGGGGTCCGGGTTCGTGCCCCCATAGACGTACCCCCTCCCACTGGGCCCTGCTGCCCAGTGCGGCTGCCAGGGCTCAGGAGCAGGCACTGTCCGGAATGCCCCCCTCTTTCTTGTCCTTTTTTTTGTTAGTTACCAGGCAAGGAACTTTATTAACCTTGTTCCAAACTTCATTCCCAGGCTTCTTCAGCTTAATTAGTTGCACAGAGTGAACTGTGGATAAGCAAAACCAGAAGAGAACTGAAATGTCTAAGGGATTTGGACTTAAAAATATCAGAAATCTAGATCTTATCAGCTCCAGAAATTGAGTCATGTTAGTTAGACCACAGTCAGAGTAGAAATGGGCAGCCCTTCAAGCCTGATCTGCTTTCAGAATGCACTCCATTCTACTGGTCTCGCTCTGAGAAGCCCCTCTGGCCTCCAGTCTGCCTCCCCACCCAGCCCTGAGGCCTCCCCCGGACCCTCCTGCTGGGCCAGGGCTGAGTAGCCCCCATGGAGGCAGGAGAGCTTCCTGAGGGCACAGGTGCAACCGGTGTGCTTGGCCGTCTGGAAGGGACCTCAGCTCAGCGTGTGCTGGGCTCGGCTGCCTGCCCTGGGGGCTGCTCAGCCAGGCACTGGGAACATGGTGCCCGGACAGATGGACTCGGGGCCGGCACTCACGTGCAGGTCCTCCTGGGCCTGTGGGGTAGTCGGCTTCCTCTTCCACGGACACCGGGCTGTGGAAGCAGGGAGAAGCGTCTCCAGTTGTCCTGCTGGCACACTGGGGAGATGTGTATAAGAGACAGGTTACAACAGAGCACCACCAACTGGGTGAATCCACTGCAGAAATGGACCCTCTCGTGGTTCCGGAGGCCGGAGGTTCCAGGCGAGGTGCGGCAGGGCTGTGCTCCCTGCGAAGGCTCTGCATTGGGGGATCGTTTCTTGCCTAGCCCCACTTCTGGCGCCTTTAGTGTTCCTGTGTCATGCCGGGTCACCCCAGCCTCTCTCATCTCCACCCCCAGCCTCTCTCCTTCTCCACACGGCCTGGCCCCTCATGTGTCTCTGTCACTCCTCATCTTGCGAAGACACCAGTTGTTTGAGACTGTTCCAGGCGGTCCAGTGGTTGAGATGCCGCGCTTCCACTGCAGGGGATTTTGGGAGTCCTGCTCTCCTCTCCACTCTGCAGTGACGGCCCACCGCAGCTGGCCTGGCCTTCTCTTCCCTCTCTGCCTGGGCTTCTGCTTCCGTCCCTAATATTCCCTCTGCCTGGACGCTTACTAGATCTGTCTGCACTGTGGAGTATTGACTTGAAGGTTCCCATCATCCGGCCTTCCCTGATCATCCATTCTCAAGGTCCCTGCCTCTCCCAAGCTCTGCTCTGAGAGGCCCTGCCTCCTCTCTGGGCCCCCAGAGTTAGTTTCCTGAGGCTGCTACAGCAAAAAAAACCTTAAACCGGGAGGCTTGAAACCACTGAAGTCTCTTCCTGGGCATGTATCCAGAAAAGATGAAAACTCTGATTTGAAAAGATACATACTCCGCAGTGTTCACAGCAGCACTGTTTACGATAGCCAAGATGTGGGAGCAACCCACGTGCCCAGTAACAGATGACTGGATTAAGAAGATGTGGTGCAGTTATACAGTGGAGTATTACTCAGCCACAGAAAAGAATTAAATAATGCCATTCGCAGCAACATGGATGAACCTACAGAGTATTACACCAAGTGAAGCGAACCCGACAGATACCGCACGACATCTCTCATATATGGAATCTAAAAGAATGGCACAAATGAATTCATAAAGTAGAAACAGACTCACAGACATAGGAAACAAACTTTTGTTCACCAAAGGAGTAGGGAGGGAGGGACGGAGAAGGAAATGGCAACCCACTCCAGTATTCTTGCCTAGAGAATCCCAGGGATGGGGGAGCCTGGTGGGCTGCCGCCTATGGGGTCGCCCAGAGTTGGACACGACTGAAACGACTTAGCAGCAGCAGCAGCAGCAGGGAGGGAGGGATAAATTAGAGATGTGGGATTAACAGATACACACTACTTTATATAAAGTAAACATCAAGGACCCACTACTGATATATAGAACAGGGAATTGTATTCAGTGTCTTATAATAACCTACAGTGGAAAAGAATCTGAGAATGGATATGTGTGTGTGTGTATGTATTTGTATAACTAAATCACTTTGCTATACATCTGAAACTAACACAATGTTGTAAGTCAACTATATTTCAATAAAAGCTGTCTGCTTTGGGGAAAAAATGAATTTAATAATGATGTAAGAATTCAATAATAGTGGGACTTCCCTAGCAGTCCAGTGGTTAAGTCTCCATGCTTTCATTGCAGGGGGCACAGGTTTGATCCCTGGTCAGGAAAAATCCAACATGCTGCGTAGTGCAGTAAAAGAAAAAAAAAAAAATCACAAGAATTAAATACTGCCAAACAGAGGTTCCCCAGTGGCTCCTCAGTAAAGAATCTGCCTGCATTGCAGGAACCATAGGAGACTCGGGTTCGATCCCTGGGTCGGGAAGACCCCCTAGAGGAGGGCATGGCAACCCACTCCGGTATTCTTGCCTGGAGAATCCCACGGGTGGAGGAGCCTGGAGGGCTACAGTCCATGAGACTGGAAAGAGTCTGTCACAACTGACGCGACTGAGCATGCAAACAGAGATTCAAAACAAAAACAGGAAAAAACAAAAACCAGAGCTCTCTTTCGTCATGGTTCTGGAGACAGGAAGTCTGCAGATCCAGATGTGGGCAGGATTGGACCCTTCTCGGAGCTCCGAGGGGAAATCCGCCCCAGGCCTGTCTCCCAGCTCTGGGGGCTGCTGGTAAGACTTTGAGGCTCCTTGTCTGCCGCTGTGTCCCCCGATCTCTGCCTCCACCTTCACCTGGCCTCCTTCCTGTCTTCCGTATTCTCTTCCTGTAAGGATACCAGTCACTGGATTTAGGGGTCTCCCAAATCCAAGATGACCTCATCTCAAGAGCCTTAACTAATCACAACTGCAAAAGCTGTTTTCAGTCAAGGTCCCAGCCTGAAGTTCCATATGGGCCTACAGCCCGAGTTGAGGGGCTGAGCGGATTCACCCCGGGCTGGTCCTCTTCCTTGGTGCTGCCTCACACATGCCCCTGGTGAGCAGGCACGCGACCTCACATTTAGGCAGCTGATTCCAGAAACGCCAGCTGTAGTTTTCCACCCATCGTGTCTCTCTTGCCAGCAGCCCCGGGGACAGCACGCATCTCTTGTCACCTCTGCCTCACTGACTTCCGGCCTCTGCAAGCCCAGGCCCAGAGAAGACCCTTCTTCGCAGGCCACCCCGTCCTGTAGCTGGGGGGCTTCTGCTGGGAGAGTCCTGGGCTCCCTGGCTTTGCCTGGGCCTGGCCAGCCGAGGGTGATCCCAGAGGACGCGGGGTGTGGGGCAATTCTGGGCTTCCCAGTTTCAGATACAGCTGTCTACGGTCCCTTCCTGGGGATGAGAGTTGGTCCCCAAGGCGCTCACAGAGGCTGGGCACGCTGGGCCCCAGCTGTCAGGCTGGCTGGCCCACCAGACAGACACGGGCCAGCTGCTTGCCCGTGAGAGGAGCTGTGGGCCAGATTGCTGTGTGGAAGCCTTAGCATCCAGTGTGACCAGAGGTGGAGGATGGGGCTTTGAGAGGTGCTTGAGGTGACATGAGATCATGAGGGGGCATCCTGAGTCCATAGGGCGGGTGTTCTCTTAAGAGGGGGAGGGAGGGAGACTTGCCCCTGAGCACACCCCGAGGAAAGGCCATGCGAGGACCCTGGGCCACGGCCGCCTCCCGCAGACGGCGCTCACCGGAGGCCGTGTTGGCAGCCTCTTCCCAGACTCCAGCCTCCACAGCTGTGAGAAATACAAGCCGCCCATTCTGTGGGATTTGGTTATGGTGGCCTGACCTTTTTTTTTTCCTTTGCCTCACCACGTGGCACGTGGGATCTTACTTTCCCAGCGAGGAATTGAACCCCACCCTCTGTGTTGAAAGTGTGGGGTCTTAACCATTGGACTGCCAGGGAAGTCCCCAGAGGGTTATTTCGGAAGGAAGGGGTCAGCAAAAGCTTTTTGAGGATGTCATGTTTGAGCTGAAATCCAAAGAATGAGAAGGAGCTCCGTGGAAGGTTCCAGAAAAGGGCGAGGTGGGTGCAAGGGCCCAGAGGCAGGAGGCATGGGAGGGCCTTCTGGGCCACCAGGAAGTTGTAATTTACCATGGCAAGAGTCTGGATCCACCGGAGGCCCCATCCCCTTCTCAGGTGGCCTCCGCTCGAGCCTGTCATTCCCCCAGGGCCTCAGTTTCTCTACTTGTCAAGTGGAGAGGAGCCCTCTCCCTCTGAGGGCTGCTTCAGGGTCCCACCCAGAGTGGGCGCCTGGCTGGCGGGCCGGGGGAGAGGCCCCCAGGCGCCAGCTGTGCTGCACTCAGACCTCGAGGGACCCTTCCTCCTCCCCAGCCCGAGCGTCTGGGCTCAACAATCGCCACCGCCGAAGGAAACAAAACGTCCTCACAGTGGACCCTCTGATTCCGCCAGGGTTGGGGATTTGGCAGCGGCAGCCGAGTCTGATTAAAGGCATTCCGAGGCACACTCGGTGTTTGTGTATCTGGTTCTGTATTTACACTTTGGAAACGAGCGAGGAGGCAGCTGGGGAGTGTCTCCACCGGCCAGGGGCCGGGGGCTGGAGTGACTCAGCCTGGAATCCAAGCTCGGCCGCATGCCTGTGACGCTTTCATTCATTCCCTGACTCATTCATTATTCCTTCCTGTGCTCAGCAGACGTGTCATGAGAAACTCCAGTGTACCGGGCACACGTTGTGGAGGGGGTGGGGGTCAGCCGGCCTCGCCTCACTGTAGAACCGTCCCTTGGTGTGGGGGCCCCCGTGGGGGTGGGGCTGGGGTAGCAACAGAGTAACAACAGTGAGTTATTATTTTTGGTTTCATCTGCCTTGTGGGATCTTAGTTTAGTTCCCCGACTCGGGATTTTTAAAAAAATATATTTATTTGGCTGCACTTGTTCTTAGATCCTTGACCAGGGTTCGAACCTGAGCCCCCTGCAGTGGGAGCAGGGAGTCTTAGCCATTGAACCACCGGGAAAGTCCCCCTAACTGGTGATTGAAACGGGGCCTCGGCAGAGAAAGTGCGGAGTCCTAAGCGTAGGACTGTCAGGGCGTTCCCAGTGACAGTGAATTAAAAATGAACTGAAAACCGAAATGGAAGAGAACAGCCTGCAGAATTCCTAGAAGGAAGAAGCACTACAGGCACAAGCACAGAACTGGACCCTGTCAGCGCTGAAAACTTCCGTGCATCAAAGGACTGTCAAAAAGTGGAAAGGCAGAGGAAGAAAATATTTGCAAGCCTTTGAGCTGTGCACGTGTGCTAGGTCGCTATGGGCTGTGGCCCACCAGGCATGGAAACGAGCGAGGAGGCAGCTGGGGAGTGTCTCCACCGGCCAGGGGCCGGGGGCTGGAGTGACTCAGCCTGGAATCCAAGCTCGGCCGCATGCCTGTGACGCTTTCATTCATTCCCTGACTCATTCATTATTCCTTCCTGTGCTCAGCAGACGTGTCATGAGAAACTCCAGTGTACCGGGCACACGTTGTGGAGGGGGTGGGGGTCAGCCGGCCTCGCCTCACTGTAGAACCGTCCCTTGGTGTGGGGGCCCCCGTGGGGGTGGGGCTGGGGTAGCAACAGAGTAACAACAGTGAGTTATTATTTTTGGTTTCATCTGCCTTGTGGGATCTTAGTTTAGTTCCCCGACTCGGGATTTTTAAAAAAATATATTTATTTGGCTGCACTTGTTCTTAGATCCTTGACCAGGGTTCGAACCTGAGCCCCCTGCAGTGGGAGCAGGGAGTCTTAGCCATTGAACCACCGGGAAAGTCCCCCTAACTGGTGATTGAAACGGGGCCTCGGCAGAGAAAGTGCGGAGTCCTAAGCGTAGGACTGTCAGGGCGTTCCCAGTGACAGTGAATTAAAAATGAACTGAAAACCGAAATGGAAGAGAACAGCCTGCAGAATTCCTAGAAGCAAGAAGCACTACAGGCACAAGCACAGAACTGGACCCTGTCAGCGCTGAAAACTTCCGTGCATCAAAGGACTGTCAAAAAGTGGAAAGGCAGAGGAAGAAAATATTTGCAAGCCTTTGAGCTGTGCACGTGTGCTAGGTCGCTATGGGCTGTGGCCCACCAGGCTCTGATAAGAGGTTAAGATTCAGAATGTTAAGCTGCATTATCCCCTGGAGAAGGAAACGGCAACCCACTCCAGTATTCTTGCCTGGAGAACCCCATGGATGGAGAAGCCTGGTGGGCTGCAGTCCACGGGGTCACAAAGAGTCGGACACGGCTGAGCGACTTCACTTTCACTTTCAAGCTGCATTATAGCACAGGGAGCTCAGCCGGGTCCTCTGATGACCTAGAGGGCTGGGATGGTGGGGTTGGGAGGGAGGCTTAAGGGGATATAGGTATACATATCGCTGATTGACCAAGGGCTTCCCTGGTGGCTCAGACATTAAAGTCTGCCTGCAAAGCAAGAGACCTGGGTTCGATCCCTGGGTCAGGAGAAGAGAAATGGCAGCCCACTCCAATGTTCTTGCCTGGGAAATCCCATGCAGAGGAGCCTGGCAGGCTACAGTCCATGGGGTCACAAAGAGTTGGACATGACTGAGCGAGTAATACTTACAGCTGATTGACATTGTTGTACAGCAGAAATTAACACAATGTTGTAAAGCCATTATACTCTAATTAAAAAAAAAAAAGACCCAGAATATATACTCAATAAGGAAAAAACATTCAACTCGGTTGTTAAAAAGGCAAAGGACTTGGCATTTCTCCAAAGATACAGAAATGGCCGGTAAGCACATGATAAGATGTTCAGCATCAGTAGTCATCAGGGAGATGAAAATCAGAATCAGAACGAGGCACCACCTCCCACCCGTCAGGATGGCTACTGTCAAAGCAGCAGAAATTAACCAGTGTTGGTGAGGACGTGGGGGAATTGGAACCCTTGTACACTGGTGGTAGGAATGTAAAATGGTGTGGTCGTGGTGGAAGACAGCCTGGCAGTCCCTCAATGAGATAAATATGAAATTACCGTATGATTCAACAGCTCTCCCTGCTGGTGTATTCCCGAGGGATTTGAAAGCAGGGACTCAAGCAGGTACTTGTACATGCACGTCCACAGGAGCACTAGTCACAGTTGCCAGGAGGTGGGCCGACACACGTCCACCGGCAGATGAATGGATAAACAGCGTGCTCCATCCATGCAGTGGAATGTTAGTTCAGACTCAAAAAGGAGTGACGCTCTGACACACGCTACAAGGCGGATGAGCTCTGAAAACGCCGAGAGAAAGAAACCAGACACAGACAAGCAGTGTGTGATCCCCTTGGTGCGTGTTAGAGTCACGTCAGTCGTGTCTGACTCTGCAGCTGTTATGGACTGAAGCCTGCCAGGCTCCTCTGTCCGTGGGATTCCCCAGGCAAGAGTACTGGAGTGGGTTGCCATTTCCTTCTGCAGGGGATCTTCCCGACCCAGGGATCGAACCCGCACCTCTCATGTCTCCTGCATTGATGGGCTGGTTTTTTACCAGTAGCGCCACCTGGGAAGCCCAGTCCCCTTTGCGTGAAATGTCAGGAATAGGCAAGTGCAGGCAAGTAGAAAGCAGGTTGGTGGCTGTGGGGCTGTGAGGGGGCTGAGGAGCGACTGCTAATGGGCACTGGGTCTCTTTTGGGGTGATGAGAATGCTCTCCACCAGCTAAAGGTGGTGACAGTACAGTACTGTGAATGTACTAGATGCCACTGATTTGTGCACTTTAAAATGGTTCATTTTCTGTTGCGTGACTTGGATAAAAAAGAAAGGAAAAAGTTTAAAAGGAGAAAAGCAATCCTGGGCCTTCGTGGCTAGGCGCCTGTGCCGGCACAGCAGTCTGCCCGAGCCCCAGGTGTTCGTTCCCGGGGTGGGCAGCAGAGATGTGCGGAGACAGGTCGTCGCGCAGCTGTGGTGAATGCAGCCTGGGAGGGCCCGCCTCCCCTCCTCAAACTCTCGTCTGGTGCTGGAGCAGCTGAGACTGGGCAGCCTCTTGGGGCCCGTTCCTTGGAAAGAACCTGCAGGGACACAAAAGTGGGGCACAGGCACCCGTGGGGAACGCTGGCTCTGGAGAACGCAGCAGCAGCTCCACGAGATCAGAGTCAGGGGCTCTCGGGGGCTCCCTGCAAAGGCCCCTCTGGCTGCTGGAACACTTGGAGAACCTGGCAAAGCCTGGGTCCCTCCCTTCCTGGGGGCAGCCTCCAAAAGTGGCGCCTTCAAGGGGCCCCTTCTGACGTCGGCAACCTCCTGAGGACTCCGCCTTGGGGAGCCGAGTGGGTGGGGCTTCAGGCCAGGGTGTGAGGATCCCCTGGGCTTCTGCTCAGCACTCAGGTCCCCAAAGGGTGGTGCCCTCTCGGTGGATTTGCTCTCCACCTCCCTCTCATGCATGGTTTTTTGGGTGTGCACCCGGGAAGCTGTCCTTCATCCCTGGGCCTTCGTTTCCCCAGAGGCAGGGTGCTCTGTCCCACATGGGCACAGGAGGCACACGGTGCCCGCCTGGGATTCCAAGCACACAGAGTCATCGTTCCTGCACTCACGGGTTCTTCTCAGCCCCCATGGGGATGCCATGCCGCACTGCCGTGCCAGGGTCCTCGCGGGGCTGACAGTCTGATGGGAAGAGATAGACCTTGAGTGGTTTTGGAGAGTGAGCTGTGGAGGTGACCCCACAGGGGAGGGTGGAGTGCGGTGACTCGGGGGGAGCAAGGGGCCAGATAGTGTAGGCCTTCCTGGCGAGAGGGGGAAGCAGGTCTGCTCAGAGCTCAAGGCTCCTCGCGGACCCTCTGCTGTGGCCCCCGCGCCTGCCCTGGCTTTGCAGGACAGAGCTCAGCCACTCCCCTTCATCTCATTAGGAGGCTGGCCAGTTGCCATGGTGGCTGTGATGGGCCCAAGCAGGGCTGGCTCCTTTTAGAGAGCGAGGCCTGGGAAGAGCTGACAGATGGGAATTCACTGCATCCTGTGGGGTCTCAGAGGATTGGGACTATCCTTGGGGGTGGGGGGGAACTGCATCTGCCATGCCTTGTCAGGGCCACTGGCCCTCGATCGTGTCCCAGCTTTGTGGCCCCCACTCCTAGCATTCCTCAGATGCTGCCAGGATGTGGGCAGGGCGTGCCCAGTAGGGGTGTGGACACAGAAATAGGAAACACACCTTGAAGGGCAACTCTGTCCCTGTGAGGTCCTGCCAGCAAGGGGTTGCGGGAAACTGGAGAAGTCACCGCTTCCCCACTGTTCTGTAGGGGCAGTGGGGATGGGTGTGGGGGGTCGGTCCTGACTCAGGCTGTGTCAGGGAGGACCAGTGGGGCTTTCCTGCCTAAAGACAAGGGCCCCGGGGCTAAGGCAGGACTTGAGGCGGCCTTTTAAAGAGCCTGCTTACTTTCTGGCTGTGTTGGGCCCTCGTTGCAGCGCACAGAACCTTTTGTCGCCGTGCCGGAGCCTTTAGCTGTGCTGTGCAGACTCAGTAGTTGCAGCATGTGGGCTTGGTTTCCCAGAGGCACTTGGGATCTTAGTTCCCCCAACCAAGGATTGAACCCTCAGCCCTGCCCCGCTTGCGTGTGTGCAGGCTAAGTCACTTCAGTCCGATTCTCTGTGGCCCTGTGGACTGTAGCCCGCAGCCTCCTCCGTCCATGGGATTCTCCAGGCAAGAATACAGGGGTGGGTTGCCATTTCCTCCACCAGGGAGATCTTCCCGACCCAGAGATCAAACCCACGTCTCTTTGTCTCCTGCATTGGCAGAGGGGTTCTTTACCACTAGCGCCACCAGGGAAGTCCCCCTGAGGAGGCTTTTTACAGTGAGACTCGTGCCGCGTCCCCACCTTGATAGAGCCGACATGGTTGGGTTGATGCTCTGACTTGAAGCTTCCAGACAAGGTGGTGTGCTCTGATCTGTGATGTGACGTGGCCTGTGTGACACTCTGTGGTCCCAGCCACCGACTGGTCCACAAGGTTATCCAGGAGTCAGGTTCCAGGAGTGGAATCCCTGCCCTGCTTGACCACTTCTGAACCTGATGGCCCTAGGTCGTTCCTTTGCCTGCTCAGCCTCAGTTTTCCCATCTGGAAAGTGGAGTATGCTGGGAACTCCCTCAAAGGTCCTGTCTTAGATTGATTTGTGTCCCCTCAAAAGATATGTCCACATGCTCACCCCATAGCCTGGGAACGTGGCCTTACTTGGCAAGAGCACTTTTGCAGATGTAATTAAGGGTCCCAAGATGAGATGACTCTGAAATAGGATGGGCTCTGAACCTAATGACAGGTATTATTCTGAGAGAAAGGGGAGGGGGTGTGGGACACAGCCACAGAGGGGAAGGCTGTGTGGAGACGGAGGCAGAGGTCGGAGCCATGAGCCAAGGATGCCCGGAGCCCCCTCAGGCCGAGAGAGGCTGGGATGGATCCTCCGTCCACGGCTCTTGAAGGAATCAACTCTGCCCACACCTTGATCTTGGATTTCACGTCTGGACTTGTGAGGGGGTGAATTCCTATTGTTTTAAGCCACCTACTTGATGGGAATTTGTTACAGTCAGCCCGGGATACTTAATACAGGACATTTGTGATGCTTAAATGTGCTAATAGAGAGAAGGGCTCTGTGCCCCACGATGGGGGGGTGCTCTGGGGTGCCATCTGCAGCATGTGGGGTGGGGAGATGCTGGGCAGAGGGTGGCTAAGGTCAGTGCTGTGCTTCTGGTTGTCTGTTGGGGCCCCATCGGCCCATCTCTGACCCTAGGGTGTGGCCCCACGGGGTTGGCTGGTTGGTTCACACCTGAGAGCAGGAAGGTTTAAGAGGCATGAAGCGGACTGTTCTGGAAAGATCTGGGGCTGCAGAATGCTGGTGGGAGGCAAGGCCAGATATATGGCAGCACTGCCTGGGGCCACGGTGTGGCCATGTGCAGGGTCGGCACCAGACACATTGTGATTGGCAGACCGGGAATCTCAGGGGCCCACCTCCTCGTGGGGGCAGGATGGGGATGGTAGGCAGGGTCTCATGTCAGGCATTTGTTCGTTTTGGTTTAATATTGAATTTATTTGGCTGCACTGGGTCTTAGTGGCGGCACACAAGGTCTTTTATCTTTAGTATGTATTTATTCTTGGTTCCACTGGGTCCTCATTGGCTGTGAGCAGCCTTTCTCTAGTTGCACTGAATGGGGGCTGCTCTTCGTTGCGCTGCACAAGCTGCCCACTGCTGTGGCTTCACTAGTTGCAGCCCACAGGTTCAGTAGTTGTGCGTGGGCTAAGTTGCTCCACGACATGTGGGATCTTCCCGGACCGGAATCAAACCCGTGTGCCCTGCACTAGCAGGCGGGCTCCAGATGGGGATCCAGATGTGGATGCCCTGCTCAGGGCCCGCACCCACCCCCTTGCCTTCGGCGCGAAGAGTCTCAGCCACTGCAGCAGTAGGGAAGTCGAGGGCCAGGCACTTTGGATCTTGCAAATGTGGCCAGACGCACCAAGGGCGTGTGGGAAGAGTCTGGGTCAGCGGTGCCCTTATTGTTGTGATTTTCTTCCTTTTAACTCAGTGGAGGAAGAGGGTAGCTTTAGAGGAAGCTGGCTGGGCAATTCGGGAACTCCCTCTACCATCTTCGCAGTTTTTCTGTGAACCTAAACCTTTGATAATGAAAACGGAGGTTAAGAGCAACAACAGTGAGAATTCCCTGGCAGTCCAGTGGTTAGAACTCTGCGCTTCGAATGCAGGCTTAGAGAGGCAGTCCCTCGTTGGGGAACTAAGATCCCACTGCCTTATAACAACAGCAATAACAACAAAGCCAGAGGCCAATGTGAAGGTGACTTGGGGGCCCTGCTCCTTGAGTGGGATGTCAGGGAGGCCCCTCCAGGGTGGATGTGGAGGTGGAGCTGTCACAGGCGGCTCCCTGGGGTAGGGGGAGCACAAACTCGGAGTGCTTTGGGGTTGGATGTCTGGCGGGAGTGGGGAGGGCAGAGGGCAGGGAGGCCCCTGTGAAAATGAGTGATAGGGCACCTGCCCACCCTCCGCATCTGGATTAAGATCTGTGCTCACAGTGGGGGAGCCTGCTCTTGGGCCCCAGGCTGTCTGACCCTTGGGCCAGAAGCTAAGGGAGCCTGAGAGGCGCCGCTCCTCCGCGCCAGCAGGTCTTGTCCAGGCGTCACCACCCTGCCGTGCTGCCTTCCGCCAAAACCCACGAGAACGGGGCAAGGGGAGGGGCAGGCCCAAGCCTCCTCGGGGCAGCAGGGGTTGTCCTGAAAGGTCCTCGTGTGGCCTTCAAGTGGAGCTGTCACCTGGTTTGTGGACGTCTGCTCCCGAGCACGGGAGCCGTGGTGCTCGCTCATTCATTCATTCGGTTACTCACTCACCGGTTCTTGTGCTCCTTTGTTCCACCAGCAGGTGCTGCTGAGTGTTAGACCCTGGCTTGGATGCTGGGTTTATGGTGAGATTGGGGGTAGAGTGGGAAGTGCTTTCTAGAACCTCTCTCTGGGCAGAGGGATGCAGGAGAGACTGTGGTTTGACAGGGGAAGAAGCCTGAGCTCTGTGTCCAGCAGTTTGTCAGACCCTGCCCGGTAGCATCACTCTCTTGTCCTCCTTGGGCACCCTTGGAGGTATCAGGCCCATGGGTGGAGCCTAGGCTGGCACCTCCTCACCCCAGCGTCTGCTTACTCCTGGGGTTTCCTGGCCAGGCATGGGACAGCAGTCAGCCCCTGCGAAAGTTAAGGGGCCCTTAAGACCGCCTTCACGTCTGACGCCAGCTGCAGAGACTGAGGATTCCCAGTACTATACTAGGGCTCCCTGGGGGCCCAGGTGGGGAAGAGCCTGCCTGCAGGGCGGGAGACCTGGGCTCCATCCCTGGGTCAGGAAGATCTCCCGGAGAAGGAAATGGCAACATTTCCTTGCCATTTCTGGAACACTCCAGTCCAGTGTTCTTGCCTGGAGAATTCCATAGGCAGAAGAGTCTGGCAGGCTGCAGGCCATGGAGTCACAGAGTCAGACACGACTGAGCGACTGAAAAAAAAACCCAACACTACACAGAGCTCAACGGTTCACTGGAAGGACTCAGAAGTCACTGAAGACCTTCACGCTCACGGTCGTGGTCCATTTCTCAGCAGTTCTGTCTGTTCATTTGTTTTTTACCGCTGCACTGGGTCTGTTGCTGTGTGCGGGCTTTCTCTAGCTGCGGCAGGCGGGGCCCTTTCTAGTTGCGGTGCCTGGGCTTTCTGTTGGTGTGGCTTCTCTTCTCACAGATCATGAGCTCTAGGGCACAGTGCGTGGGCTTACTTGCCCCTGCCATGTGGGATCTTCCTGGACCAGGGATCCAACCCGTGTCCTCTGCATTGGCAGGTGGATTCTGTAACTGCTAGACTGCCTGGGACACCCTTGGTCACGGTCTGCTACAGTGAAAGGATACAGGTCACAGTTGGAATGGGGCAGTGGCCAGGAGACTTCCAGACACAGCTGGAGGATTCCCTTCCCTGTGGAGTCACGTGGACAGCGCTTGCTTCTCCCAGCACCAGTGTGTGTTGAAACGCCTGGGGCTGGCAGCCATGCATCTCCCCAAGCCGTGGTGTCCAGAGTTTTTACTGGGTTCACCATACAGACGCAGCCCCAGCAGAGGAAGAGCTGAGAACCTCAGTGGCCTGAGCCCCCCACCCTTGCCCACACTGTTAGCAGAGATATCCAGTGTGGCCCGGGGCCCCAGGCAGACAAATACACTTTTATGTGGCAGGACTTTCACTTCCCAGGAGCTGGGAGCAAAGGTCAAACAGCCCTGAGCCATGTTGACCCTTTAAAGTGAAAGTGTTAGTCTTTCCAACTCTTTGTGACCCCGTGGACTGTAGCCCGCCAGGCTCCTCTGTCCATGGGATTCTCCAGGCAAGAATACTGGAGTGGGTTGCCATTTCCTTTTCCAGGGGCTCTTCCCAACCCAGGTCTGACCCAGGGATCAAACCCAGGTCTCCTGCGCTGCAGGTAGATTCTTTACCAACCAGGCACCCGGGAAGGCCTGCCTGTGGCGCTCCACATACAACCAAGAATGAATACGGGGTTCCCCAGAGAAGGAGAGGGGCCCCACAGTGGGTCCACTCCAGAGGCTGTACCACAAAGCCTGATGTTTGGGGGCCCCTGTGGAAAGGAGAGGCTCTGGCCAAGATGGCCAGGAGGGCCAGCATTATCGCGGACAGACAGCCGTGAGCAGCACATTCCCCTTCTGGGCTCCCTCGGCCCGGAAGGTATGATGTGAGCACTTCCTGTGTCACACGCCTGGTGTTTATGCTCTCACACACACTCAGTCTGGAGAGCCCACTCTATGGGAGGGGAAACTGAGGCCCAGGAGGGGGCTGTAACCTCCAGGGCCAGGTGGTACTTGAGAGGTGGGGATAAATGTGGATTCCTGCCCTGTGGCTCAGACACAAGAAGGGCCTGGGGGGCGGGTCTCAGGTCTAAGGACACCCGAGCCCACCCTGCTTGGCCTTGCCTGACCCCTCCTGATCAGGGGCTGGCCTGTTTCATCCTGCGTGACCCGGGGCCCTGGGGAGGAGGGACCCAGGGTGTTCATGGCGAACATCTCCAGCTTTTGGAGTCAGGGCCTGGGCCCAGCAGATGCCTGAGAGCCACCCGTGGAGGAATGGAGCAGGCTCAGGCTCCCTCCCGGCCCCGCCGCCCGTCACAGGAAACAGCTGTTTACCTGGGTGAGGTGCTCAGCCGGGCCAGCGGCCAGTTCCTGAGCTTCGCTTCCCCCTCTGGTGTCCAAGGCCCCCCAGGAAGCTGGGGCTGGCGTGGGAGAGTGGGGCGGCGTGGGCGGCCAGCGAGCGGCGCGCTGCCAGGAGCTGTTTGTGAGGGAACGTGAGCTGCTCTTGTTGTGTATACACTGTCGACCCTACAACCATCCCAGCCGGCTGGGGCGGACGCCCACCCCTCCCCTGGTGCCCAGCGGCCGCCCCTTTGTCACGGTACTGCATCCCAGGGCAGATTGATGGGCCTCAGGGACCTGCCCGAAGGCCACCGGTGGTGTCAGCCGGGTCAGGAGCATCTGCTGTTCCTGGCGAAGTGGAATGGATGCTCTGGCGAGGGAAGGCCAGGTCCCAGCCCTGCTGGAAGGCAGCTGTGACCGGTCAGGGAGCCCCGGGCTCTTGCTTCTGAGTCCTGGCCCAGGGGGACAAATCCACACGTGAGTGAATGGCGGAGGAACGTGCAGGGATGTGGCCAGCCTGGATGAAGGCTCTCTAGTGGGTGAGACTGGTGGGTCAGGCAGAGGGGGCCTGGGGGCTTGGGCGGGACTCCTTAGAACTCAGGCAGGATCTGGCAGGCCAGCTCATGCTGTACTTTGAAAAGCCAGCACTGCATTTCAGAGCCAGCCCCTCTGATTCAGACCAGTGGAAAGACAATTTCTCCCGTGTCCGGGCGTAAATTCGCAGCCTCTGGCCCGCGCCCCAGGAACACAGCTTTTGGCGTGATAAGAAATGGCTCCCCGGGGTGGGTGAGGGGCCTCCTGCTCAGGCTTCCAGGCTCCAGGTCCACCTGATACTCTTGCTTATTCACCAGTTGTTCGAAGCAGCCAGTGAGGCTCCCTCAAGTTCACAGAGGCAGCACCCTCCCGGATGGGGAGGCGAGTTTCCCTGCTTGGGGTGGGCCGCCTGGGGCACCTTGGGTCTCTGATTCCGCTGATTCTCGGCTCCTTTGGGAATCTGAATCACGGGAGTCCCACATCCTCTGCGCCTGGTGTCCCGCGTAGGGCCCTTGGGAATGGCGCTCCGCAGAGTGTGCTCCGGAGGTGTCTTCTCCTTCCCCCTACTATAGCTGTCAGCTTCTCTGTTGCAGCTCCAGCTCCAGAAATCCCAGTACCTGCAGCTGGGCCCGAGCCGTGGCCAGTACTATGGCGGGTCCCTGCCTAACGTGAACCAGTTGGGAGCAGCACCGTGGATCTGCCCTTCCAGGTGAGCCCCTATCCCTCCCCCACGCCACCTCCCCCCTGGGGTGTGCTGCAGGCCAGGGCCTACCCTGTCCACTGCGCGAGAGTGCCTGTATGCCAGCCTGTGAACGTCGGGGATCCCCAGGCAGTTGCTGCCACGTGTTCCCCTGCCACAAATCCCCACCTCCCCCGCCCACTCCTTCCCCTGGGATGGCCTGGCCAGGCCTCGCCCGGATCCCCCCTGCCCATCCCCAGTCAGCAGACCCTGCAGCAAGGCCAAGGTCTGGCGGTGAGCATTTCGGCAGCCGCTACACCTGTTGGCCGGCTGTGCGGCAGCGGGAACCGCTCAGGGCCTCTGGGGCTTGGCTCCATCCCGCTTCACTAATCCGCACGCCCAGCAGTTCTCAGAAGGACGCCCCGCGGCCTGACCCCACTTGTCTGCAAACGTTTCTTGGCAGAGATGCACACAGTGCAGCTCCCGCAGGCCGCGTAGCTGCCGCGCACATCCTTATCGTAAATAAGAAGAGATAAGGCCCACCGCCCGCCTCTCCCCCGCTGGGCCCCATCCCTCGACCCTGATCTACAGTGGAAGTGGGGGCGTGGTGGGCCCAGGAGCCAGGCGGAGAGCTGCCTGCCCCCCACCGCCCCCAGCATGGTGTCTGGGCTTTGCAGCGACAGGTCCACTGAGCAGCCACACACCTGTCCCGTGGCTGGGACAGAGCCCCAGAAACAGCCACATCCTTGTGCGTGCTGACAGGCCAGGCGGAGCTGGGTCGGCACCGCAGGGAGCTCAGTCCCGTTCGTTCCCCAGCTGTGCTCCCCCCGCACCGCTGTGGGGATGTGACGGGGTCCCGGATCCCACGGGCTGGCTCAGGGTCCAGCTGGCTCAGCTTTGAGTCCCCAGGGCCGCCTCCGATGGCCTCCACGTCAGAGCACATGCACCAGGCAGCCCTTGCTCATCTTGGCCAGGGCCCCCCCTTGGTGGATTTTCTCCCCTCCTCCCTGCTCGCCCCTTCCTCTGTTTTCCCCATCCCTTCCTTCCTCAAGGAGTTTGTCTCTCTGGGCACCCCAAGCTTGGCCCGGTCTGGGGCTACCGTAGGGCCCCTGAGGGCCAAGGGGGCCTCTTGGGTTTCCCACTGGGGACCAGGCGAGGCAGGAGTGTCTCAAAGTCTCGGTTCTTTGCATTTTCAGCCCAGCGGATTTCTGGGGGAGGCTCTGGCAACGGCTCCTGTCTCTCTGGTAAATGAGCCCCTGGGCTGAGGTCTCGGCATCCCCGGCACGTGCGCGGGCGCTAGGTACTCCTGTGCGGTCGCCCTTGTGGCCCCGTGGGAGGTGTCCCCTCTGCCAGTGGAAGCAGATCCGCCCTGCACCCCCTGGTCTGGGGACGTGCGTGTGGGCACGTCCAGAGACCCCTGCCCTGGGGATCCGAGCATGCACGCTGACGCTGCATGGGTTCGTTCCTATGACACACGCACACACGTGTGCACAGATCCTAGACTTGGCCTGGCGAGCGGGGCTGTGGCTGGTCTGAGCTGCTCTCTGCCTCTGGCTCTGCTTCAGCTGCCTCAGTTTCCCCTCTGGGCTTCCAGGCATCTCTGGGAGGAGATGAACGGCCTGTGCCCTCTGGTACCCATGCCTGGATGGTGAGGTCGCTGCCGTCTCCCGGGCCTGCAGCGTTTTGGAAGCAGAAACACATAAAGACCCAAGCTGGCAGGGTTCAAGAAAGACAGGTCCCCGGGTGCCAGGGAGAGCAGTCAGCCCCGAGTGCTAGCTGAGGTGTTCGGACAGGTGGGGCAGAGTGATGAGGCCGCCAGGAGAAGGCTTCCCAAGGAAATTGCTTTTCGCCTGGCTGCACAGAGAAGAGAGGAGGGCCCAAGGGCCAGATGGCTGGGTAGGGGGCCGGTAGCTGCATCCAGAGCTAGGCTATAGCTGCCAATCTTGCCCCCGTCAGATGGTGTGGGGGCCGTGGCGCCAAGGCAGGCGGAGAGCAGGCTCCTGGGGACCTCCAGGGTGAGAGCAGGGCCTGACCAGGGGCCTCATACCAGCCCCAGGTTCTGGAAAGGAGCCCCGTCCGGCCAAGCTGTGGGCCAGGTCTCCGGAAAGCGCGCCTGTACTTGGCTCCCGGTGGAGCTGGGACAAGGCCGTGGGGGAGGGTGCGCGGGGGTCGAGCCTCAATCAAGACCAGCCCCAGGCTCGCGGAGGAGCCTCCAGGGAGCCAGAACTTGGCCAGGTGGGCCCCTGACGTCCTGGGCTGGAAGCCCTGGGGCTGTCTCTTGGCAGGCCCCTCCAGGGATGACGTAGGTGGGGAGAGGAGGTCGGCCAGGCCCGGAGAGAGAGGGCGGAGGCCTGTCTGCACCTGGCGAGGCTGGAGGGGGCCCCTCTGCACCCTGGCACCCCAGCCGGCACCGGGCCCCGAGCTTGCGCCGCTCTGCCTGGCCCGTGCATGCCGGCCGCACTGCACGCCTGCCGCCCCGGAGCCTGGGACCCCTGGCTCACCGCTGCACCCCCCAACAGTGCTCAGAGGCTGGGGGCAGGGGCCCCAGAGGAAAGGAGGCCTGTCTGGAATAGCCGAGGGTGTCTCCAAAGCCAGGCGGGGGGCTGTTGGGGGGACCTTGAGGTCAGATTCTGGGGGCTCAGATCTTGGATCACAGCGGATAACCATGGTGTGGGTTCCTCTCTTTTCTTGTTCCATCTCTTCCTTTCCTCCCTCCCCGCATCGGTCCCCTCCCCACCCCCAGACACCTTTCCAGTCCTCCGGCCTGGACACCAGCCGAACTACCCGGCACCATGGGCTAGTGGACAGAGTGTACCGGGAGCGTGGCCGGCTGGGCTCCCCGCATCGCCGACCCCTGTCAGTGGACAAACACGGAAGGCAGATATCCTTTTCCCAGAGGATGTGGGC
>SJYC01084918.1:0-11086 GCA_006408675.1 Madoqua kirkii
CAGCGGGGGTGGGGGGTGGGGGTTGAGGCGGGGAACGCTTTCAGCTGACAGAGCGGCCTGCTACCCACACCATGATAGAATCAGGGCTGCTCCAGTTTTCCAGGGCTACTGGGCAGCACCAGGAAGGGCGTACAATCACATGGCAACCCCAGAAGACTTCCTAGAGGAGGCAGTGCAAGCTGAGGAGACTTTAGCCAGGCGGGGGGTTAGGGCAGCACAGGGAACAGTTATAATGGAAGAGACCCCTGGAGCATATGGCCTGAGATGAGTTGGGAGGGTGCACTCAGATGCCTGCCTGGGCAGGGGGTCCCAGGAAAGCTGTGAGCCGGGCATCCACACGTCAGGGCCACGGTGGTGAACCCCCTGGGGGCCACACGGAGGGCAGCCCAGCCGAGGCAGGGGGGTTGAGGGGGATCTGAGCCTGAGCCGGACCCAGACAGATCAGAGGGAGGCTACCAGAAGACACAAAATTTGCCTTTGCACCTTGGCCAAGCAGAGAAGACTGTCAAGGATCCCCCCATCCAACCCCCCACTGACTTGGCTGCCCCTTGGTGCTTTGCCAGCCAGCCTCCTCCACCCCCAGTGTCCAAGTGACTGCTCCTGGGAAGCCCAGCTCTCGAGCACAGAGAAGGCTGTTCTTTCCTGCCTCTTGTTTCCACGGGCTGGGGGAGCCTGAGCAGCTGGGCCCCAGACTGAGCGTTCGGGGCCGCGGGAGCCACCCCATCAGCCCAGAATTAAGAGTCAAGGCCGGGGTCAGCTGAACTAGACTCCCTGCAGCACCCCCGCCCCCACGGGCCCCTGTTTCACGGCTGAGGCCTCTCTTGGAAGGGGTGCAGCCCGCACGTGCGCTTGCAGGGGGTGAGTGCTGAGTGCTAGGTGGACGGGGCTGCACCCTGGGGGCTGCTCGCAGCCAGGCAGGAAAGGCCCCCCGCCCCGAGGCCCCAGCTGCTCGCAGCCTCCCAGCAGCCTGGCTCCTCGGGCTGGCCCATGCAGGGTTCCTGGGGCTCAGGGAGGGCCTGAGCCAGCAGCACCATCCCCTTAACTCACACGCACGTGGACAGCTGCCCATATGGCACCGTGTACCTCTCGCCACCTGCGGACACCAGCTGGAGAAGGTCAGTGACCCAGAACCAACCCCCAGCCCTCTCACTGGAGACAAAGCATGCTTCCATCGTGGTTGTGCTTGGAAAACCAAGATGTAGTCCCTTAAAAATGGCAAAACTTAGAAGCATCCAGCAGTTTCTAGAAATCAGCTCTATCCCTGTAACAATGAGGTCACAGTTTTGGGGTCTTCCAGGGACTTTTTTTTTCCTTTCTCTAATTTATGACTTTCTTTTTTTTTTAACCAAAGTTGGGATTGCATGGAATATTCAGTGTCTTCACTTGCTTTATTCCATTTAATGTGCCATTATGATTGTTTCCCACATTCCCAAAAAGCCATAGAAAGTGTGACTGGAAAAGTATTATATATTACTAGAAAATTAGGGAAATAAATAAATACATGTAGAAGATTTAAAAAACCATAATATCATTATCTAGGAAGATATAGCAACAGCAATATAGCTAATTAGCTAATATAAATACCAACAATAACACAGTTGATGGTTGCACACCAGTGTTAATGTACTTGGTGCTTCCCAGGTGGCGCTAGTGATAACCAGCCTGCCAGCGCAGGGGATGTAAGAGACGCAGGTTTGATCCCTGGGTCAGGAAGATCCCCTGGAGGAGGGCACGGCATCCCACTCCACTGTTCTTGTTTGGAGAATCCCCACGGACAGGGGAGCCTGGCAGGATACAGTCCATGGGGTCACAAAGAGTCAGACAGGACTGAAGCTACTTAGCACACACACGTGCACACACATGAATATAATGACACAGGCGTGTATACTTAAAAATGGTTAAAAAGGCAAACTTTATTTTAGTACATATACACACAAATACGTAGGTGATTTCAGGAAACAAAGAATGAAAAGTAAGCAAGCTGTTAAAAAACCCCACAAAATATGTGCAATTGAGTAACACAGTTAAATGCCCACCATTTATGACCACGTAGTCATAGCCTAGGTCCTATTTCAACCATCACATACATTAACACATTATTGACCGGGGGATTTCTGCAGAGACGAATGCCTGTGGCGTTGATAACGTCTCCAGTCAATAACGTGTCAACTGATGTCAGACACACAGAGCTCTCTAGAGTTGGGGCTGTTACGCTCCCCATTTTTAGGCCTAAGGGCACAGAGAGGTCAGAACACTTGCTCAGGGACACACAGCTGGTGGAGGGGGCCCAGGATCCCCCAGCTTCTCATTGCTCATCCAGCCGCAGGGTCAGAGACAGCACCGCCCTTTGTCGTCTGCTCTTGGCCCTGAACCAGGCTTCTTCCGCATCACCCTCAGCGTCTGGGGCATTCCTCTTGGGTGCACGTGGCTCTTACCCTCACCCCCACGGTGGCTCTGCAGCCGGTCCTGCCTTTTGTGTGTCGGCCCAGCTTCCCAAGGCTCCTCTCGTTACTAAGGCAGCCTCCCTCCAGGCGTCTACAGCTCAGGGTGGGTTGTGTCATTGGGCCAGAGACTGGAGCCCCTCCTGAGTGCTGGGCAGCATTGGGTGGTTGGAGCAAGACCTTCCTTGGCTTATTTGTCACTGGTAAGGGACTCCGTGATGGCCACTGTGGGACTGGCAGGCCTGCTCTCTTCAGGTTTTCAGCATGAGGGCACCACCCTTTGCCTAAAGCTGAGATGCCCATCCGAGGGGCAGGGATGGGCAGGGGCTTTGCAGGTGAAAACCGTGGTCACTGTTGTGGTTCTTCAGGGTTTTGCTTAGGTCACAGCTCAAAAAAATGTCCCACAACTGTCACCCTCTCTGTCATGTGGGTCCCAGGTGGAGTGGAGCCAAGATTCTCCCTTTGTCCCCTTTGGGGCTGAGTCTCACTGTTTCTCTCCTCCCCCTAGGACCAATTCTGACTCCGCCCTGCACCAGAGCACAATGACGCCCACCCAGCCAGAGCCCTTTACGGGTGGGTCCCAGGATGCGCACCAGAAAAGAGGTATCGGCAGAGCCCCCGGGGCACCTTTCCTAGGATCAGGCAAGTCCAGTAGGTGACCACTATGCCCTCAGGGGTCACAGACCTAAGAAGGCAGACTCAGCCAATGCTGTATAACATGAGGAGTTCAGAGAAACTTTCAGAGGTGGCACTGCTTGAGCTGGATTTTGAGGGATGCGTAGGGGTCTTCTGGGCAGAGGAAACAGTCCCTGTGAACTCACACTGGCTTCTGTTGATGGACTCAGGGTAAGACCCCACAGTCTAGGGGGTCCTTGCAGGTTCTTTCAAATGCTGGGAGCAGCAAGCCCAAGCAGAAGGGGCTTTTATCAGGTCGTGACCATCATAGCCTAGGTCCTATTTCAACCATCACATACATTAACACATTATTGACCGGGGGATTTCTGCAGAGACGAATGCCTGTGGCGTTGATAACGTCTCCAGTCAATAACGTGTCAACTGATGTCAGACACACAGAGCTCTCTAGAGTTGGGGCTGTTACGCTCCCCATTTTTAGGCCTAAGGGCACAGAGAGGTCAGAACACTTGCTCAGGGACACACAGCTGGTGGAGGGGGCCCAGGATCCCCCAGCTTCTCATTGCTCATCCAGCCGCAGGGTCAGAGACAGCACCGCCCTTTGTCGTCTGCTCTTGGCCCTGAACCAGGCTTCTTCCGCATCACCCTCAGCGTCTGGGGCATTCCTCTTGGGTGCACGTGGCTCTTACCCTCACCCCCACGGTGGCTCTGCAGCCGGTCCTGCCTTTTGTGTGTCGGCCCAGCTTCCCAAGGCTCCTCTCGTTACTAAGGCAGCCTCCCTCCAGGCGTCTACAGCTCAGGGTGGGTTGTGTCATTGGGCCAGAGACTGGAGCCCCTCCTGAGTGCTGGGCAGCATTGGGTTGGTTGGAGCAAGACCTTCCTTGGCTTATTTGTCACTGGTAAGGGACTCCGTGATGGCCACTGTGGGACTGGCAGGCCTGCTCTCTTCAGGTTTTCAGCATGAGGGCACCACCCTTTGCCTAAAGCTGAGATGCCCATCCGAGGGGCAGGGATGGGCAGGGGCTTTGCAGGTGAAAACCGTGGTCACTGTTGTGGTTCTTCAGGGTTTTGCTTAGGTCACAGCTCAAAAAAATGTCCCACAACTGTCACCCTCTCTGTCATGTGGGTCCCAGGTGGAGTGGAGCCAAGATTCTCCCTTTGTCCCCTTTGGGGCTGAGTCTCACTGTTTCTCTCCTCCCCCTAGGACCAATTCTGACTCCGCCCTGCACCAGAGCACAATGACGCCCACCCAGCCAGAGCCCTTTACGGGTGGGTCCCAGGATGCGCACCAGAAAAGAGGTATCAGCAGAGCCCCCGGGGCACCTTTCCTAGGATCAGGCAAGTCCAGTAGGTGACCACTATGCCCTCAGGGGTCACAGACCTAAGAAGGCAGACTCAGCCAATGCTGTATAACATGAGGAGTTCAGAGAAACTTTCAGAGGTGGCACTGCTTGAGCTGGATTTTGAGGGATGCGTAGGGGTCTTCTGGGCAGAGGAAACAGTCCCTGTGAACTCACACTGGCTTCTGTTGATGGACTCAGGGTAAGACCCCACAGTCTAGGGGGTCCTTGCAGGTTCTTTCAAATGCTGGGAGCAGCAAGCCCAAGCAGAAGGGGCTTTTATCAGGTCGTGACCCAACAGCTGGGGCTAGATGTTCATCTTCAGGTACTGTCCAATCCCTGGCTTCACACTGGATCGTTTCCTGGCTCTGATGCTCAGAACCTGCTTGGTCCCTAAGGTCCGTCCTGAAATAGTGAGTGGCAGAGAGGCTAGTGTGCATTCTTGTACACACACCTCTAGCTGGGGCAGATCTGTACCCAGGCTCTGGTCCCTCCTTGGAGCCAGGTGTGGAGGCAGTGTCCTTGGGACCTTCCAGGAAGGTACACGGCATCTTAAAAACTGGGGCAGCGACCCCCAGAGAGGGCAGTGTGATGCTGTGAGGCCAGCCCTTGAAACCCATGTGGGCCTGACCTGCTCCAGGACCCTGAAACCAGAGAATGAATTGTGTACGCTGACGTCCAGATGCTTCCCACTTTTTTGGTAGCATTTCACTGTGCGAGTATGTGAACATACCGGGGAGATTTTGCTTATAGGAGGAGGATGGGCACCAGAACTTCACCCTTCGGCTGGCAGGCACCCTGCTCATGTGAGCTTTCCAGCTCATTGGGCACCAGCAGTGAGATTGCGGAAGGAAATGTCTCCATAATAAAGCGAGGACTCCAGACTCCTGGGTGGATGAGAGTGCACCTGTCATGCCCTCCTGCTCCTGATGCTGGAGAGAGCTTAGAGAGCGTGGTCTGACCTGAGGGAGGGCCCCGCAGAAGCTTGGGCTTTTGTCGTGGACAAGTGCACTTTGCCCTCCCAGGGACTCTTTGTGACCCCTGGCAACTCTGAGTCCTTTTGGCCTTGGGGTTAGGGGCGGGACACACATCACCTCTCCCGTTCCTCTAGGAGGGGCCCAGGCAGAAACAGAGTCTAGGATCAGCCTGGTTGGCCTCCCATGCCCTCGTCTAGGTTGTGAGGAGGAGGAATTAACCCGTCTGGCTAGGCTCCTAATTCTATTTCACTATTCCAGGTGAAAAGCAGCCTTCAACAGGCATAGAGAAATTGGATCTCATAAAGTGTTGACTCTCACCTTACCTGAAAAGTTTCAGGAAGGAGCTTCAGGTGCAGCTGGTTCCAGGGCCTTGAGTGATGCCATCCAGCTCCTTTCTCCCCTCCTTTCCCCCCGGGACTGGTTAGCACTGCAAGGCATTCATGGGGCCATAGCTGCCATGGGTGGATGGACCTCAGCCTCTGTTGAGCTCTGTGGCTTCGTGCCAGGACCCCAAGAGGGGCCCAGCCTCTGGGTGCTAACAGCCCAGAAGAGGAGACCGGGGTCCACAGGGCTGCAGGTGGGGCACATGGGGCAAGACAGCCACTCCTGGGAGAGACGCTTGGCGGTCCTCTGGGGCTCGAGGCCTCGGAAGCCTGAGTAGACCCTGTGAGAGGCAGCAGGCACACACACCCTAAGCTCCAGAGCTTTCAGTTTCATTTCTTTTTAAAACACAGGTCCTCTGATTTTTTTTTTTTAACTTTTAAAAAATGAAGCTCTTTTGTTCTTTAGTACAATCCCCAGAAGTTACTGTTGGGGTAGTCATGTCACGGTTGTGGCTCTGTATGTTGGGGACCGCTTGGTACCACTGCGAGGCTACAAAGATCCCTCTTCTGCTTCTCCCCCAACCCCACCCCACCCCCAGTCTTGCTGTTAACAGTCCCGGGTATGGAGGAGACCGCATCAGAGACGGACAAGAACCTTTCCAAGCAAGGATGGGACACCAAGAAGGTAAGAGCCCAAGCGCTTTTGAAAGTGGTTTCCCTTCTTGATCTTTTAAAAAGTTCTTTTTCGAAGCACAACCCAAGTGAAGATGGTGAAATAGTATGTTGGGGGAACATCTCCTTTCCTGAAATGTGAGCCTCATTCTTTTTTGTTTTATTTTTTTGCTTCCCAGCACGCAAGATCTTAGTGCCCCAACCAGGGCTTGAACCGGGGCCCTTTGCAGTGAGAGCACAAAGTCCTAAGCACTGGACTGCCAGGGAATTCCCCAAACCTCATTTTGCTTTGACCAGTTAGGCCTTGAATACTAACAGAAGGCCTGTTAACACTGGGAGAAACCGTGTAAAGAATTAAAATCCATGTCACTTTGATAGCATGTATTAAATTGGAACAATGCAGAGAAGATTAACATGGCTCCTATTCAGGGATGACAGGCAGATTCATGAAGCATTCCATGTTTTTACATGTACTGATGAACGTTAACTATTAACTAGACTTATTATGGTGATCAGTGCAGTATATACAAATATAGAATCATTACATTGTACACCTAAAACTAATATTATATGCCAATTATATCTCAATTAAAAAAGAAATTGACGCCAGGGAGGTTAGGTGACGTGCACAAGCTTGTGAAGATACTTAGGGTTTAGAACCTACAGTACGTAATTCTTAGCCTGTGGTCACTCTGCTAACCCGTGGTATTGGATAACTATCGTCATTTATCGTCCTCTTTAAACATAAACTTTCATTTATTTGCACAGTAATTGGAGCTTTTATTGCAGTACAGAGTCTGCTTGGAATTCCCAGTTGGATTGAGATTTCTGTATTATTTCTAGGTCCAGAAACAAATTTCTCAGTTTCAGCCTACAAAAAGATCTGGTGATAAGATATAGAATCTGTGCCATGAATAGATTTCAAAGAATTTGGATAGAACAAAAAGGCATTTAACACTACGGCGATTTTGAATGTAAAAAAAAAAAAGAATTGACACGTATTGCTGGTCAAGTTGCAGTGAAAGGGGCAGCAACTCACATCGCTCATTCCCTTCAGGAAGTCAGAGGGGGGTGATGGGGATGATGGAGCAGACAGCACTGTGCCCATGAAGGCAGGTGTTCAGAGCCTCTGGACTCAAAGCAGCCTGCATGTCTGCCAGTGGGGGAGTTGTAAGGAAATTGTCCTCGGGCCCTGGTGTGGAAAGCTCTGTGTGTGTGAGTTGGGATCTAAAGGCATGAGAGACTTGTGAGAAAACTGGTGTGCAGAAAGAGGAGGATAAAGCTGTTTAGAAAGACACAAGTCGCACAGAGGCATCCACAGATCCCTGGATGTGCTGGACTAGGCCCTGGGGATACGCACGCGCGGGTGTGGCCAGCTCTCTTGACCCGTCCGCATGTTCCAGTTTTGCCTGAGGAACACGTGATTTTCATACTCGGTAAAAACCTTTGAAACTCTGACAACCCAAAGGGAAAAAGTAACTGAAATGTCTAGTTGCAGAGAGGTGCGTCCTTAAGGAGAGCGGGGTCCCTGCACCTGCCCAAAGGTGCTGCTGCTGTGAAGCCAGGAAGATGGCAAGTGTCTCAACAGGGGAGGGGAGGAGCCCCCGCAGCCTGGGAGCGAGAGGGGGTGTCGAGCCCAGCATCTGGGGGCGCTCCTTTTAACTGCCGGGAGCCAGAGGATGCATCTGTGAGGATGTCAGCAAAGGAATTCCTGTGGATTCGTTGGGGGTGGGATGGGGGATGATGGGTGAATTCTTCATACTGTTTAGAAATCCATTAGGATCCCATAACATCCGTGGAATGCGTTTGAAAAGACTCTTTAGAAAAAGTCATTGTCAAAGCGCTTTGCAAAAAAATAATCTGGTAATGAAGCGAGTGTTTACTCATGGAATTAAGGAGCCTATGGCCAAGTAGAAACCCGTTCCTCCGGCATTCCCTGCAGGGGCTAAACGCCGGGTGGTCACATGCCACCCCTCCGGAGCCCCAATCACTGCCAGTTGGGCCTTCCCTCCTTCCCACCCCCCAGCTCACTGGCTGTGCGCATGGAAGGCAGGCCTAGCCCTCTGCCGTGTGTCCACGTTCTTGTCTGATAATCCTTAAAGAATACCGGGAGTGTGTGCCCGAGGGCCTGAGAGGCAGAGACGAATAAGGGACGTGACTCAGCCGAGCCCTCTGCTGGCATGCGAGGTTCTGCCCAGTCATGTCCGCTGCCAACGGAAGAGACTTCCTTCTTTGTCCTTGGACGACAGTCTACGGACCCTGCTTGGAGCCTTTGGTTCTTGGATAGTGTCCTGGGTTCACAGAAGAGGGAGAGGAAGCAGAGCTTCTCTGGGACCCTCTCCCCGGGGCTGGTCTACAGGGCAGCCACAGTGTCCGTCCTGGGGAGCGTAGGCCAGGGAGCACACCAGCAGCAGGGCCCCCTTGGGAATCACAGCTCAGGCCCCCACGCCATTGGAAGGCAGGTCAGCAGGGGCCGTGGCCAGCATCTACCGTGTTATTTGTGGCATCCGGTTTGAGCCTCCTCAGGCTTCTCCATGTGATGTCCTTCCTTGCCATGGACAGAAGAACTCTGAGCAGCGGGAGCCTCTGCCACCAGAGCCCCTCCTGCCTTGATTCAGGAGTGACATAGGGTGTTAGCCTCCAGGCACCTGGGTGGGTTTTCACTGGGTCCTGGCCCCCCCCCCCCCCCCACTGGCTGCCAACATCCATGGTACAGCCCCAGGGGATTCGGATGTGAAGAGTGGGCAGGATTCCTCTGCTTCCCCAATGCCTGCTCTGACGGGACCACACCGCCCCTGGTCCATGCCCATTTTACCAGGTAAGAGGGAAGCTGGGAGGGGCCTGTGGGAAAGCCATCTCCACACAGTTCTTGGTTTTGCCCCTGGGTATGTCTGGGACAGCCGCTCCTCCTATTCTTTGGGGCCACATACTCTATCTGAGACCAAACTTTCTTCTTTTTTTAAATGAATCTGTTGAATTTTGGCTGAGCTGGGTCTTTGTCGCTGCCTGCAGGCTTCTCACGGCAATAGCTTCTCTTGTTGCGTGCCATGGGCTCTGGGGCTTGTGGGCTCAGTTGCCCCATGGCATGTGGGATCTTAGTTTCCAGGCCAGGGATCGAACCCGTGTCCCCTGCATTGCCGCTGGATTGCTAGCCACCGGACCACAGGGAAGTCCCAGGAAACTCAGTTCTTGTGGAGTGCTTCGTAGCCCTTGCAGGGAGGCCAGCCATACTGTGAGGGGGTGCCGCGCATGTGAGGAAGCCGGCTCAGGCTCTGCTGTCCTCTCTTTCAGACGGGGCCCAGGCCCAAGTCCTGCGAGGTTCCTGGAATCAAGTAAGTCTCAGCAGGGCCCACCCTGTGTGCCCAAGGCCACCAAGGGCTGCTTGGACAACCCCAGGTCTTCCCATTTGCTCATGAGGCCACACTTTCTGATAAGAAGGGCTCTGTGCTGCTGGCAGCCACCCAGCAAGCCCCACGCTGGGGGGCACTCCTGCCCCTGCCCGCCTCAGATGACAGAGCCCCTGCCCCAGCCCCAGCACCCTCGCACCTCAGACACACCCCATTCCTGGTCAGTGGGAAGCCCCTCCCTGCCGCCCCGAGCCACCAGCCGCTTCCTCAGTTTCCACTGGAGGTGCTGGTAGCTGTCTCCAGCAGAGCAGCGCCTCATTGTGGGGTGTCATTTTGCACCTGCTGATTTTTTTTTTTTCATAACCAGCCTTCTCCTGCCCCCACCACAGCTTCTGGGGGAGAACAGGCCAGCTGCCATCCTGAGAGCTCACCTCCCCCTCTGTCTGGCCTTTCCCCCCAGCATCTTTCCATCCGCCGACCAGGAAAACACTACAGCCCTGATCCCCGCCACCCACAACACGGGGGGCTCCCTGCCTGACCTGACCAACATCCACTTCCCCTCCCCCCTCCCGACCCCGCTGGACCCCGAGGAGCCCACCTTCCCCGCGCTGAGCAGCTCCAGCAGCACCGGCAACCTGGCAGCCAACCTGACACACCTGGGCATCGGTGCTGCTGGCCAGGGTAAGCCGGCCGGGCGGCGGGCGCCCCTGCCCGACTGGGCTGCCCCTCCGGTGAGGATGGCACGCACCCGTGTGTGTGTGTGTGTGTGTGAATGAGGGCTGAGTGCACTCGGGGTCAGGGGCCCCGGGCACCCCTCTAGTGAGGATGGCACGTACCCATGTGTGTGTGTGTGTGTGTGTGTGTGTGTGTGTGTGTGTGTGAATGAGGGCTGAGCGTGCTCACGGGGGTCGAGGGCCCTGGGCACCCCTCTAGTGAGGATGGCACGCACCTGTGTGTGTGTGTGTGTGTGTGTGTGTGTGTGTGAGGGCTGAGCGCACTCACGGGGGTCAGGGGCCCCGGGCGCCCCTCTAGTGAGGATGGCACGCACCCGCGTGTGTGTGTGTGTGTGTGTGTGTGTGAGTGAGTGAGGGCTGAGCCAGCGCATGGGGGTCAAGGGCAGAGTCCACAGTGGGGATTTGGGGCTGCCAGGCCGACCCAAGGGGAAGGGCATCTGGCCAGAGGCTTGGGGCGGGGAAGGCACATGCCCCCAGGGATTGGACCACTGTTCTTAGGGCGTATTGGGGGCTTCAGGGAGTTGGGGTGGGCCAGGCTTTAATCAAGGGACAGGCCTGATCTGTTCTTCATCCTGCCCCGCCCACTTCCCTCCCCCTTCTCACCTCCCTCCCCCCTCCC
>SJYC01084919.1:0-15866 GCA_006408675.1 Madoqua kirkii
CTCTTTGGTCAGGCCCTTGCACAGGTCTTCAGTTTCCTCCTAGAGAAAGCTTCAGGCCCCTGGGAGCCCCCTAATCCTGCTCCCCACCCCAACTCCTCTCCAGCCATTGAGCTTACACAGGGCACCCTGGCACATGCTGCCCCTCCCCCACAGACCCCCCTCCTCTGGGCTCCTCGCCCCATCCCCTGCTCAGACACCGCTGTCCCTTCTGCAGGCTTCCTGACCCCCTGCCCATGACCTGCCCCTTCTCACACTGAGTGGCTTTTCCGCACTCACCCAGCTGCTGTCAAGTCACTGCTCTGCTCTCATCCCCTGTGCTGGGCCTTGGTCTCACACGTCCTTGCTGTGACCCCTGTACCCACGCTGACTGGGGGGGTGTGGGTTTGCATACAGGGAGAAGGGGCAGTCCCCCAGCAGTCTGGTGGTGGGACAGCCAAGAGGGGCCGTGGGGACTCACACATGTCCCCACATGTGTTGGGACTCAGTGGTTGATAAGCACCACCTCATCATGCCCTCCTTCAGTCCTGGAGCCACAGCCTGGGTCCCACGCTCACCTGGTCCACAGACCCATTGCACCTCCACCCTGCATTCCCCCCTGCTGGGCGGTGCCACGCAGAATTTTCTGAGAATCACACACTCTGATTGATATTGGCCGCAATTCCTCTGGGGAAGCCGACTGTAAAAAATGGGCGGCAGCCCCTGGGCCAGGGCGGAGCCCTGTGGGCAGCTGTGCAGAGAGGTTTCAGGGTGAAGTGGGCCAGCCTTGGAGCCAGGTGGAGTTGGGAGTGAAGGAGAGCAAGGAACTCAGAGTCATTCCTGGCTTTGATGCGGACAGGGCTGGGGGCAGGTGAGGGTTTTGAGGGCGGTACACGCTCCCTAGGTGTTCAAGCGAAAAGCTGGCTCAGCCATCAGGCAGAAGACACTTGCCCTGGCCATGCCCCTGTCCCCCTCTTCCAGGGAAGGCCCAATCACAAAACAAGTAGTTTCAGGGGACCCCAAGATCCTGGGCCCTCCAAGAGACCAGTGGGTGGGCAGTGTCCACACGCCTGTGCAAGGCGAGAAATTGGAAGGTCGCATCTGGGGCTGCTAGGGAGGGGCCCCCCATGCCGGGTCACTGTTTCCTGCCCTCGTTTTTCTCCTCACGCCTTGCAGCAGCCTCCAGAGCACCACCCCCTCTGCCGGAGGGTCCTTGGCAGCCCCGTCCCCACCCGCAGCCCCAGCGCTCGCCTAGGAGCTACGCACTTCCAGCCCGAGGCGAGTCTAAACAAGCACCGGAAAACACAACACATGTGAAAACCATAGATGCAGGACCGCGTGCAGACCCCGAGCGGGGCCCACGCCCCAGCCTGCCTGGCTCGGCGCATCGGCCCAGTAATGTCTGACATGTGTTCGGTTGTTTGTGAACCTGCCACTCCACGGCAGCTTGCCTGGCCGGGGCCTCGTTTTCCAGGCGCATTTTACATCAAGCAGAGCCGCCACTCGGCCCCTGGCACACGTGGAGCCCGCCCCCTCCCTGTGCCTGCCGGCCCACCCTGCAGTCAGGACAAGGAGGAAGAGGGAGGCCGCTCTCCTTCCACGTTTGCTAAAGTCGCTTCCCGGCCGTGGGAGGTGGGCAGGCTGGGGTCCTTCCGCGCAGCACACCTCTAGGGCCAGCCAGCCCCGCACAGAGGGCTTGCGTGCTGCCAGTCCTGGCTCCCGCCACCTAGCCTGCCCTCCCCTGGCAGCTCTCCCTGCCCTCGCTTGGCCTCCCTGCCAGCTGGCCCCACTTCTTTTCCCAAAGGTGATCCAGGTTGTCCGAAGGAATTCAGCAGCAAGGCTCCCCTCAGCCCAGCCGGTGTCTCGGTGTCTCGGGGGTGGTGCCTGCCCTCCTGTGAGGCCCGGAGCGCACTGCAGCCAGGCAGAGGATTAAAAACCTCCCTTGTGTTCAGCACAGACGTTAGAGGCGGGCAGCCTAACCGCCCAGTGTGTTTTGGCTGGCCTCCGACTCTGTTGTGTGATGCTTTGAATGGACATTCAAACATGCATGTAAAAACCTGGATTTCAGGCTCCACTGGAAGAATCAGGCCCAGTGTGGTGGGCCACGGCCCCGCGCCTCAGAGGGACTGGAGCTCTCCAGCTGGCGGCAGGCCTCTGCTGGCCCTGTCGCCCCTCCAGCCTACTCACCCCTGGCATCTGCCTCTCGTGCTTGTCTGTCCCCGACATCCGCTCCTGCTGTGGGCAGCAAGCGGCCCTTGGCCTGCTGGACGAGTGGAGCACTGTTTGCTCAGAGAAGACAAGCGCACAGCACAGGGTCCAGACTCCAGGGTGCCCTCAGCGGGCCTCTTCCAGATGCCACCCCCCTAGGTCTCTGTCGACGGCTCCCTTGACATTGCTGTGTTTGCAGCAGCCTGATTCTGGGCCCAGTGTCTGTGTGGAAACTGGCCCCCGGGGGTGTTGCTGCAGTGTCAGCCCCCATCCCCCACCTCGGTGTCCAGCTGAGTGGAGCCACCAGGGCATCTGAGAGGGAAGTGCAGGCATGACTGGGCTCGCCCTGCACCGATGACACGGCCCCAGCCAACAGCTGCCTCGGGGTGGAGGGAAGGCTGCCTGTCATCTCCCTTCCGGAGTGTGTGCGGGCTGTACCCTCGCCCACCCTTGAACCTGCCACCTCATCCGCTGGAATAAAGTTGATCTGGTGCCCTCCACGGGCTGGGCCCAGCTCCCCGGCTGAGTCAGGCAACTTCACCTGGCCTTGACTGCAAGCCAGACTGTCTTCCAAGCCTGCTCAGCACCTCACTGGGGCCTCACTTTGAACTGGAAGGGACAAGGAAACTGAGTCTGGAGGCTTCAGGCCAGGCCCCCAGGGCACCCCTCCTGCTCCCAGCATCAGGGGCCCTGTGCTTTCCTGGCCCTGTACCCCAAGATCAGCTGCTGCCACACTGAACCTGACCTTGCTTGGCTCCTTCACAACAGACACATCCAGGGATCAGCTTGCTGGGGGAGGGGGGCCAGAGTGAGGGAAGGAAGAGGTGACTGGAGCCTCCAGCGGGAAGAAGATAAAGTAACTGAGTTCCGTCACTCTAGTGGGGTTGGTGCTGCAGTGTGGCAAGTGGATGGGAGGCAGGGGAGAAGGTTGTGGATGTGCCCTGTGTGGGGAGGGGCCGAGAGGAGAGCTAGCCGAAGGAGCAGTCCTGGGGAGGGGTGAGGGTGAGGAGAACGATGAGGTTCAGGACGAAAATGCAGCAGCAGGCAAGACCGACTTGGTTTTGGAGCTAATCAAACGCAAGCTATTTTAGGCAAAAAGGAAAGGGAGGGGATTCATTGTCTCCTGAAACCAGGAAGTGCCAGCATGGCTGCCTCTGGGGCTCAGGTGCTGTTTCTGCCCCTCAGCTCCCTTGTGGTTATCCCTCACACAACTCTGACCCTCCTTTCCTGGGATTCCATCAAAAGCCCCTGGGCAGGAACTCATTTGGCCAGTCTGGTCACATGTCCATCTAGGAGCCAATCATGTGGTAGCCCAGAGGTGGGGGAAGTGCTGATTGGCTGGGCCTGTGGGGCACGCCCCTTGGTGGGGGGAATGGCAGGATCCCTGGGGAGAATGTTGGCCAGCACTGGAGGTGGGAGCCCTTGCAGCGCTGGGGGAGCCTCAGGTCAGGGTATTGGGGCCTCAGAGGGGGCACCCTGGGTTTGGCGATCAGGATGCGCTTGCTGGTACCTGTCTGAATGAATGGGCTGTCCTCAGCAGTGACCCTTCGTGTGTGAGTGCCTCCTGCCCGAATCCCAGTGGCTGGCATCACACCCACCCGCCTTCCCTTTCAGGGCTGAGCACGCCTGGCTCCTCACCGCAGCACCGGCCGGCCGGCGTCAGCCCACTGTCGTTGAGCACAGAGGCGAGGCGGCAGCAGGCCCAGCAGGTGTCGCCCACCCTGTCCCCGTTGTCACCCATCACTCAGGTGCGAGGGCTCAGTGGGGCAGGGGAGGTGGGGCCCGACTGTGCCTCTCTGGGAGGCCTTATGCTCCTCCCAGGGAGGAGAATTCTAAAAATCTTTTTTTTTGTGTGTGTGTGTGTGGTCTAATTTTCAAAGACATGGGGAATGCAGAAATCAAGTGGCCTGGAGTCCCCTGGGTTCATCTCAGCTGATTGTGCCTGTGTGACTGGCCATTCTTCAGTATGCTAGTCTCTTTAGGATCTCACTGGCATGTTCCAACTGAAAATATGATATTTAGAGAGTCTTTTTCCTGTTAAAACCTGGAAAAATACTTGACCAGGCTTCCTTCACCTGCTTGTTTGGTGGATTGTGTCTAGGAATTGGCCCATTCCATCAAGGTTGTCCCCCATGCCAGCACATAGCTGTTCATAGGCAGCGTCTGTGAGTTAAGTCACTCAGTCCTGTCCGACTCTTTGCAACCCCATGGACTGCCGCCCACCAGGCTCCTCTGTGGGATTCTCCAGGGAAGAATACTGGAGTGGGGTGCCATTTCCCTTCTCCAGGGGATCTTCCTGACCCAGGGATTGAACCCTTACCTCTTGAGTCTCCTGCAATGGCAGGCGGATTCTTTACTTACTAGCACCACTTGGGAAGCCTGTTTGTAGGCAGTGTGTGTGAAAGTCACTCAGTCGTGTCTGACTCTGCGACCCCATGGGACTATGCAGTCCATGGAATTCTCCAGGTCAGAATTCTGGAGTGGGTGGCCTATCCCTTTGCCAACTGATCCTCCTGTTGCAGGAATCGAACCGGAGTCTCCTGCACTGCAGTTGGATTCTTTACCAACTGAGCTATCAGGGAAGCCCACTCTTTCATAATCCTTTTAATTTGTGTAAAGTTACATTCTGCCTTTCTTATTTCCGCAGTTGGAATCTTATCTTTTTTACTTAGCCCAGGCTCCTGGAATACATTAGGAAGTATTCTCTCTTCTGTTTTTTTGAAGAGTTTGAGAAGCATCGATGTTACTTCTTGGAATGTTTGGTAGTATTCAGTGTAGGTGCCGCAGTCTTGACAGATCTGCATTAGAAGGTTTGTGGTGCCTGATATGACTTCTCCCTTGATGGATGGCTATCTACTCAGACTTCCTTTTCCAGATTCTTGGGTCCGTTTCGGTAGTTAGTGCGTTCTGAGCAGTTTGTCCATGTTGACTGTTTTATAGTCCCTAATAGATAATGTTTGTTTGTCTGTTTTTAACATGACCCTGATGGTCTTATCCACCTAAGATGAAATTTAACAATAGTCCTTCTGTTAATACATTTTCCCATGCCTGGCCTGAGCCCTGTTCCCCCACCAGGTTAAGAACCTCTTATCTGGTTCTTGTTCAGATCAGGAGCCAGAGCCGAGGATGGTTCCTGATGGTACCGTCTTCTGTCTCTCCATCTGGGGGACCCTGGCCTCATTTCCCTTCCCCGCCGCGCCCCACCCCTGAGGCCTGCCTTCTTCTTTCAAAAACTCCTCTCTCTTCACAAACTGCCTGCCAGCTAATGGGAGGCCAGGCTTTCCGCTTAGTGTTTATATCCTGTAGCCCCGGACACTTCCAGTCTCCCTCAGAAGGCAGGAGCCCTTGCCTGCCTGGGGAGCTGCCTGTGTGGGTGGATGAGTGTTGAAGACTTCCCTCTGGTTGTTTTCCTCTTTCCAACTCTTAAGAGAGCCGAGAGCTGGTCATTGCCCAGTGACCGCGCCAGCGCATTCCTCACCAGCCTCCCCTTGGCTGCAGGTGGATAGAGGGGGTTCCTTCCCCTTACAGGACTCCACCGGGGCCAGGTGCTAGCTCCCTGCCGATCTCCCGGAGTATACGGCCCCATGCCTGCCTATAGTAGGGAAACTCCAGCTCAAAGGGCCAGAGGAGGAGAGGATTCTAAGTCTGCGGATATGGAAACTGGTGCCCCCTATTGGCATGTGGGGAGAAAACCTCGCTGGGGGCAGGCCCACCGAGCTGCAGCCCCATCCTCTGTGGGCCTTGGGGGAGGCCTCCCTGCTCAGCCCCATCCTCTGTGGGCCTTGGGGGAGGCCTGCCTGCTCAGCCTTTGCTGCCCCAGTCCAGAGTCGGGACACCCTTTGGTCTGTCCATCACTTCGCTGCCACGCGCACCGGGCCGTGGGGGCCCCCACCTCTGAGCGTGCCTCCTGCCTGACGCCCTCCTCTCCCTCCAGGCCGTGGCCATGGACGCCCTGTCTCTGGAGCAGCAGCTGCCCTACGCGTTCTTCACCCAGGCGGGCTCTCAGCAGCCGCCGCCGCCCCAGCCTCAGCCCCCGCCGCCCCCACCGCCGGCCTCCCAGCAGCAGCCACCCCCACAGCCCCCGCAGGTGCCTGTCGGCCTCCCCCAGGGCGGCTCCCTGATGCCAAGTGCCAGCCTGACACGGGGGCCCCAGCTGCCCCCGCTCGCGGTCACGGTACCGTCCTCTCTTCCCCAGTCCCCCCCAGAGAATGCGGGCCAGTCACCGATGGGGATCGACATTGCCTCGGTAAGGCGGGAAGGGGTCTGGCTTGGGATGGGGGGTGCTTATGCAGGAGGAACCTGGGGGCTGGGGGGAGCATCAAGGCTCCTGGCTTTATCTGCAACCACCTCGAGGCTCTGTTCTGAGGCCAGCTTGGCCAGGGGTCGGAGCAGAGGCAAACGCTGTCTGCGGCCAGGGGCTCAATGAGGAATTCTGCCTGAAGTCCTCAAGCCAAGTTTGTCCTCCCCACAGAGATGGGGAAACTGATTCATGAGCAGGGTCAGGTGCCCCAAACTTCACGCGGCATGGGCCACCCTGTGTCCCTCTCCCATGGGCCTGGATGCCCCCCTCAGCTCTTCCCACCCAAAGCTTCCTCAGAAGCAGGGAGCACACAGCTCACAGGGGCTGGGGAATGGACTTCTAGGAGCCAGACCGATAGAGATGACCTGGGAGGAACAGAAGGGGTGAAACCGGTTCTGTGGTTCTTACAGCACAGTGTCCTGGGCCCAGGGCCTGCAGCTCAGCCCGTGGGACCCGCTTGCCTGGGACAGGCTCAGGGTAACAAATGCTAGCTTTGGGGGTGGTTTGACAGCACCTGCAAACCTTCTCTGTTCAGACTTTCATTCAGTTTGCCCTGGTGGGACGGGAGTGCTGACTGCTACCTTTGGCCACATTCAGAGAAACGGACGCATGCTGGGGGCCCAGCCAGCCCTCCCTGCTCCCTTGGCCCATGGCCACCAGCCCAGGGTACATGTCATCAGAACACTGTGTGTTCTGTAAAGAACACGCCCTCCTGGGCCAGACAGGGCCGGCAGGTCCCCGAACACGGGGAGGCTCACACCTCCAAGCCGCTCTGATCCCTCAGAGGGTCCCCAGGACGGGACTGCACCCAAACCTTGCCTTTGGCAGAGACACAGCAGTTATGGGGGCGGCTCTGATGGTGGAGCTGCCTGGGGCACCCCTTCCCATGACACCCTGCAGTGGCAGAACCTTGCGGTGGAGCTGGAGGGACAGTGGAGGCACGGGGTATCCAAGCCACACTCTCAGATCAGGACCCCGTGGTGGGGTAATCCACCCACCACCCCCACGGGAGCTGGTACGCTCAGGGCTTGGGCTCCAGGGCTGGCCTCTGTGAGCTTCTGCACACCCGCTCAAGTGAGCAGAATGTCCCTCTGGTCATTTTCATCTTCCCAGCCCCGAGAAGACCTGAGTTGGTCACTGTCTCGGACACTCAAACCCTGCTACGTGAGCCCCCTGCCCTCTCTGGGCTCAACCCCTATTCCAGACTTCTCGAAGGAGACACAGTACTTGGGGGGCCCTGAACCAGCCAGCTGGGTCTCATTAAATGGCAGGCTCAGAGAGGTCAAGCATCTTGCCGAGAGACACACAGCAGGGCTGCCCTGGGCGAGACCAGAGCAGGGAGTAGATTCAGGTCCTGGCCTAGCGGGTCTTGGCCCCCAGGGGTCTGGTGAGACACCAAGACCCTTTGTCATTAAAGTGAAGAGGAGACTGCCCTTTAGAAGCCTGTGCATAACCCAGAGGGCCAGTCCTAAGCAACATGGGTGATAGTGGCCGCCGGGCACCAGGACCCCTCCTCTGCACCCAATCCTGCCATCGCGCGAGGCCCCTTACTTGCCTGGGGCCTTCCCTGCCCAAGCATGTGTGTTGGTGTGTGCACAGCTGTGTGCATGTGTGTGTGGGTATTGGTGTGCCTTCTTGTGAGTGCTCTAAACCCGCTGAGTAGAGGCCAACCCCTCTGCCCTCCAGAGCCCCCAGGGCATCTCTGCAAGGCTGGGTTCTGGACTCTGACCGTATGCTCCTACCCCTCCCAGACTTGGGTTTGGAGGCCAGGCCCCTTTACAGCCCGGGGCTCAGGTGCCCTCCTCCAGATGCCCAGTGTTCTGCTTACCTGCGGGGTGGGGGCCTCGCCAGGCACTGGGCCCGGCGAGCGTCCTGACCTGTCTGTCGTCGCAGGCACCGGCTCTGCAGCAGTACCGCACTAGCGCCGGCTCCCCCGCCAACCAGTCTCCCACTTCGCCTGTCTCCAATCAAGGCTTCTCCCCCGGGAGCTCCCCGCAAGTAAGGGACGCCGCCCCTCCGCCCCCTCCCGCGACTCCAGCCTGGCTGGCGCCCCCAGCATGGCCCCTGTGCACCTGTCCAGCGTCTGTGCCTCCTGTCTCACGCCACCCCGTCTCGTTCACTCCATCGGGGTGGGGACGGCGAGGCGCAGCCATCGTGCGCAGTGGCCAAGGGGAAGGCAACCTCCCCACGGCGCTGTCACTTCCCACAGCCCCATTCACGTCAGTGACGTCGGCGCCAGCTTCACCCCAGCGTGCGGCTCGGAGCAGGCTTCCAGCAGCCTGTGCTCCATCCCTGCCCATGTCTGCCCCCGAGACCTCCTGCTTCCAGGCTTCTGCAGGTTGGGGGGTGCTCCCCGCACTTTGGGGAACAGCTGAGTGACAGCCAGCCTGTGTGGGGGCTCTGCTCCTCAGCGCCCTCCACCCCTTGAGAAGGTGTGTCTCTCAACTCCAGGCCTCCAGCCTGGGAAGCTTCTCTGAGTGGCCAGGCGGCCCATCCAAGGTCCTCGTCCTCTTCACACAGATGAGCTCGAGGCTCACCCTCGACAGCAGGCAGGGCTAGAGCGTGTCCGTCAGATTCAGGTTCCCTTCATACGAGGCAGTGCAGGGGACCCTGGCCTGCACACACACACACACACACACACACACACACAGAGCACAGGTTCCTGATCCCTGACGCCCGCACACACACACACACACACACACACACACACACAGAGGTTCCCTGACACACACGCACACACACAGAGGTTCCCTGACACACACACATACAGAGGTTCCCTGACACACACACACACATACACAGAGGTTCCCTGACACACACGCACACACACAGAGGTTCCCTGACACACACACGTACTCACACAGAGGTTCCCTGACACACACATGCGCACACACACACACATGTACACACACAGACGTTCCCTGACACACAGCACAGGTTCCCAATCGCTGACACATGCACACACACAGCACAGGTTCCCTGATACACACACACAGCACAGGTTCCCGATCCCTGACACACACGCACACACACAGAGATTCCCTGACACATACAGACACCCACACAGCACAGGTTCCTGATCCCTGACACACACAAATACACACACAGAGGTTCCCTGATACACACACACAGCACAGGTTCCCTGACACCTACACACACAAGTTCCCTATCCATGACACACATATAGGTTCCCTGGCACACAAATACAGGTTCCCTGTCTCACACACACACACACAGTTTCCTGATCCCTGACATACACATACATACACACAGGTTCCCTGACCCACACACACACACAGCACAGGTTCTTGATCCCTGACATACATACACGCACACAAACAGGTTCCCTGACACACGGGTTCCCAATCCCTGACACACACATAGACACATAGGTCCCTGATCCCTGACACACACACAGGGTTCCCTGGCACACAAATACAGGTTCCCAGTCTCACACACACACATAGGTTCCTGACCCCTGATACACACATACATACACACAGGTCCCTGATCTCTGACACACACATAGGTTCCCTGACACACAGTACAGGTTCTTGATCCCTGACACACATACACACACACACACACACAGGTTTCCTGACAGACACACAACACAGGTCCCCAATCCCTGACACACACACACATGTCCCCAATCCCTGACACACACACACACATGTTCCCTCACACACACACACAACACAGGTCCCCAATCCCTGACACACACACAGGTTCCCTGACATATGCAGAGCACAAGGCCCCAGTCTCACACATGCATATACACAGAGGACCCTGATCCTTGACACACACACAGGTCCCCATCCCTGACACACACACACACAGAGGTTCCCTGACACACACACACAACACAGGTCTCCCGATCACACGCACACGCAGTTCCCCTGACACACAGCACAGGTTCCTGATCTGTGACACACACACACACACACACAGGTTCCTCAGAGTCCCCCTTGGTGCTGCTCCCCTTTGGGCTACATTCTGTCCAGAGCCCTCCATCAGATAAGGGTTTCCTGAAAAGCTGACATCTGGGACCAAAGCTTCTTGCCATAGCAGTGAAGCCTCCTCGGGACCCTGCCACCCCTTCCCCAGAATGTCACCAAGTCGAGAGACTCCAGGCGCCACTGCAGTGCCCAAGTCCCTGGCGTCTCGTCCTCAGCAGGGCTCTCCTTCCCGGGCAGAGGAGAAGGAGTGTTCCTTCAGGCAGGGTCGTGGGGGACGTGCCCCGCTCTCCCCGTCTGCCAGGCTCTCAGTGCGCCCCGAGCCAGACCCTGTGTGCCAGGACGGTGGCATTCCCCTGGGGGGTACCTGAAGCTGTTCTCGAGGCTCACTGACACAAGAGGGCCTCTCGCTCCACCACCCACAGGAGCCAGGGGCTGGGACTCTCCCCTGGCTCTGCAGAAGACAGGAAAGGCGCCATGAGCTCAGGGCACGCCGAGGGCCAGCCTGGTGTCCGCGCGCTCCCCATCCATCCTGGGGGCTCTGCGCGCTTGCGGCTGGTCTTGTCACGTGCTGCTGGAGGGCTGTGGGAACGGGAGACGCTGCTCCAGGCAGGAGAAGCCACGGGGGCAGCCCGCCTGGGCTGGTCTCTGAGTAACGGCCCTTCTTGTGCGTGCGGCGGCACAGGAAGGTTACAGGGGAGCGGATCTCTCTTGGGAGAGGTTCGCCTGGACCAGAGTGGTCCGTCCTGAGCAGAGAGCATGTTGCTGTCTCATCAAGCCCGTGTCTGTGTGTCCGTTTGTCTGTTCATCCATTGCGCACCGGCAGGGGAAGAAGGCTACTCGCTCAGATGTGAAGATGGCCCTGGGAGGCCCTTCAGCCCCATTCAGGGGCTCTGCTTGGGGGCAAACCATGGCAGAAGGCAGACGGGGTTTCCCACTGAAGCTGGATCTCAGAGGACGCGTTCATCAGCCCCCTGGGCCCCGGTCAGCCCCCGCTTCCCAGCCCAGCCAGCATCTCCCCTGGAGGCACGAGGCAGCCGGCTTGCCATGCCTGCCCTCGCATGGATATCTTATCTGTCAGGATGCTGCCAGAACCTGAGGCAGCTGGGACTGGGCCTGTCCTGTTCCCTCTCTGCTTCCTTCTGAGCAGACCTTTCTGGCAGACCCTCATGGCAGCTTTAAAAGAGAAACTGAGGTCTCCTGTGTGCGCTGGGGCTCTCTGGGGCCAAGGCCAGGGTTGCAGGGTCAGGTGCCCCGGAGAGACGTGCCCCCGGCCTCAGCTGAGGTGGTCACCTGCCGCCTCCAGCAGCCTCACCGCCCCCTTTTCCAAGCCTGAAGCTGGCGATTTTTAGGGCAGAGGTGGCCTTCTCCCACGTTAGCTCTTCTCCCTCCTTACTCCGTTAGCGCTTTCACCTCTTCCGTGGTGTTTTACTGGCGTGTCCGTCCCCAGGAGCCGCCCCGCCTTCCACATGGCTGGCTGTCCCTTTTCTGTGGTCAGCCCACTAGACGCTCAGAGTGGCTGCTGGTTTTCTGACCAACTCTTCTTTGCAGTGGAGGCCTGAGAGTCAAGTTTTGGTGGTTGTCGGAGAGCATGGGGACCTTTCTAGAACAGGGTGCTCCCAGGGAGGAGGTCCAGGGTCTGTGGTCTGTGAAGACTCTGACCTGGACGCGTGCTGGGGGATTTGCTTCCCCAGGTCTGTTGCCTGGGCTGTGAGCTGGCCGTGCACACAGCTCCGCCTCTGCGTCCCCCCGGACGCCCTCCTGCCACCTCGCTGGCAGCATCTCAGGAGTGGGCAGGAGCCCCGTGCTGCTTTCCCAGCAGCCCCGTCCCTCTGCCCCAGCTGGCACTGGGCGAACAGGAGTGGGGCTTTCTGCCCTCTCAGCCGTGGGGGCCGGGGGCAGGGCCTTCTGTGTACCCGTCTCGTCCTGCTCTGTGCAGCCTCCCTGCCCGCGTGTGTGGCCTGCCTTCTGTCCCGTGTCTCCCATGTCTGACAAGGTACTCACTGCGTCCTGGAAGCCAGAGGCCCTCCCGCCATGCCCCAGTCACACACTTTCCTCTGGGCTGTCACATGGGGTTCCTGGGCCCTTGGTCCCTTGGCTTCCATCTGATGAAAATGGGCTCACAGAGAGAAGATGGGATGGGACTTTGAGGGAAGATGGGGTGGAAAGCCCCCCCAGCGTCAGGTGGTGGAAAGGAGCAATCGTCCTGAGGTTAGGCATGCACCTCTCCATCGCAGGGGGCATGGGCTTTCCCAGGAGCAATGAGATGGACGGGGTCAGCTTCTCACATTCCGAGCATCTTCCAGGAAGTTCCAAAGGCCTCCTCTTTCTCCCAACCCAGGCCAGCGGTGAGGTCCTGGGGGAAGGGCCTGGGAGCAGCTCGCCCGTGGGCGCAGCCTCGCCCACCCCCGCGGCCTCACCCCGCCGCCTGGTTTGGGCAGCCCTGACGGCGGGCCTCTCTTTTGTCTGCAGCACTCTTCCACCCTGGGCGGCGTGTTTGGGGACTCGTTCTATGAGCAGCAGATGGCGGCCAGGCAGGCCAATGCTTTGTCCCACCAGGTGAGCGGGCGCCCACCACAGACGCTCGCCAGACCCCGCCCACTCCTTGGCCCGCTCCCTGGGCTGCAGCAGCCCGGCCCTGGAGGGGGTGGCTTGGCCTGGCCCCCCGTGTCTGCACCCTTCCCAAAGAGTGAGGCCACCCACAGAGGGGAGGAAGGGCAGGTGGTGGACGCTGGCAGGGACGGGCAGTGGCTGTGCACGTGGGTTTGCGTGGACCCCAGGATGGAGGGGTGCATGCATGAGAAGGGTGAACTGCTACCCGGAGCTGTTCACTCATTTCAACCATCCATCCATCCATTCATCTCCGCATGCTCGGACGGGGCCGTGTGCTGGCCAGCCCAGGCAGGTTCAGAGACGGGGAGACCTGAAGGCAGGGCGACTCGTGTTTGGCAGCCCCCAGCATGGGTGTGCTGGGCGTCCCATGGGGCGGGAGGGCCGGGCGGCCATGGTCAGGGCGGCAACAGGCAGGCTGGCCAGTGTGGGGGAGCTGGCTCACAACCCCATGCTTCCTCTCCAGCTGGAGCAGTTCAACATGATGGAGAACGCCATCAGCTCCAGCAGTCTGTACAGCCCAGGTTCGACGCTCAACTACTCCCAGGCGGCCATGATGGGCCTGACAGGCAGCCCCGGGAGCCTGCCGGACACGCAGCAGCTCGGCTACCCCAGCCACAGCAGCATCCCCAACATCATCCTCACAGGTGAGGCCACCATCAGGGCATCTTCCGGCGGGTCCTGACGTCAGTGTCCCTGTGGGAGCCTAGGGGAAAATGGAGCCCCTGCCTCGGTACAGACCCGTGGAGGCCAGAACCTCCCCCTTGTCTCTGCTGGGCTTACAGGGTGCAGGCCGGGGGCACACGTACTGTGGATGGGGATACAGAGCAGGGGCGGGATGGGGCTGCTCGCTCATCCCGCCCTTCACCCCATGCCCAAGCGTGTGTGTCCCAGTAGCTGAACGTGCCTGGTGGGATTTGTCCTGTGCAGCCACACACACATAAGAGCTCATATATACCATGTTGGGCATCCCCAAGCAGCCTAAGCACAGTGCCCGGGCACACACGTGCGCACGTACACACACACACACATAGTGCCTGGGCACACGTGCATGCACGCACACAGACACACAATGCCAGGGGGCACACACACTCACACACCCAGTGCCCAGGCACACACGTGCATGCACACACACATAGTGGCCGGGCACATGTGCGTGCATGCACGCACAGACACACAGTGCCTGGGTGCACACACACACATAGTGCCCAGGCACACACGTGTGTGCACATGTGCACACACACACACATAGTGCCTGGGCACACACATGTGCACACACACACACAGTGCCCAGGTGCATGCACACACACACAGTGCCCAGGCACACATGCATGCACACACACAGTGCCCGGGCACACGCGCGCACACACACACAGTGCCCGGGCACACACACACACACACACACACAGTGCCTGGGCACACATGTGCATGCACACACAGTGCCCGGGCACCACACACACATAGTGCTCAGGCACACACGTGCATGCACATGCACACACACATACAGTGCCCAGGCGCGCGCGCGCGTGCACACACACACACAGTGCCCAGGCACATGTGCTTGCATGCACTCACAGACACACACAGTGCCCGTGCACACACAGTGCCTGGGTACATATGTGCACACATACACGTCTCTACCTAGCCATGCTCTTCCAGTTTTCTCTCCCCACCCTTTGTCATGCCCCTAAAGGTTCTAGGTATTATCAAAGTAAAAGCAGTTTCCTCATCAGCCAGGACTGACATGGGGTTGAGGATGAGACCTTCTGCAGTCCCGCTGGCATCTCTAAGATGGGAGGGTTCTCTCTCCAGAGCCCCCCACAGCCTGGACTAGACCCAGGGCCACCTGCCTGGACCCAGGGTCTGCAGGAGATACTTGTGAGTGCAGAAGCCTTGGCCTTGGAGGTTGTATGAGAAGGATCAGGCCTCTGTGATTGTCCAGTAGACCAGAAAGACCAGAACTTGCATGTCCATTTCCCAGAGTGGTAAACAGAGATCCGTGATCTCACAAGAGCCCAGGTTTGAACCTGGGTCTCTGCGGAGAAACCTGGGCTTCCCTCCGGCCCACAGCCGAGTCCCCTGATGCACACAGGGCAGACTGCCTGGCAGAGTCGGAGAGGCCCCCTGCGCCCTTCAGGTCACGCTGAAGTTTGTGTCACAAACCTCATCCCAGCGTGTCCTGGCCTTGGCACCCTGACATGTGGGCTGGCACCACCCTGTGTACTGTGGGGTGCTGAGCAGCGTCACCACATCCCCAGCCTCCTCCCCGACGCCATTCCCTCCAGTAGTGACAACTAAGAATATCCCCAGACACTGCAAATGTCCTTTGCGGCACAGACGGCTCAGGTGAGCTTCCTGGTGCAGCCTGAGCGTCGACAGGGGCTTTGGAGGTGCAGAGTGGGGGTGCCGGGGGCCAGGGCGAAGCTGACCCTTTTGTGTGTACCCCCACCCCAGTGACAGGAGAGTCCCCTCCAGCCTCTCTAAAGAACTGACCAGCACGCTGGCCGGGGTCGGTGATGTCAGCTTCGACTCTGACAACCAGTTCCCCCTGGATGAACTCAAGATTGACCCCCTGACCCTGGATGGACTGCACATGCTCAATGACCCAGATATGGTCCTGGCCGACCCGGCCACCGAGGACACCTTCCGGATGGACCGTCTGTGAGCGGGTCGCGCGGCACATGGCCGCCCAGCCCCCGGCTCTGCCGCCCCGCCGGCCAGTGGTCCCGACGGCATCGCCCCGAGCCTGGGGGCAGCGGCGCTCCGTTCCTCGCAAATGGCCGAGCTTGTGATTCTGAGCTTGCAATGCCGCCAAG
>SJYC01084920.1:0-56451 GCA_006408675.1 Madoqua kirkii
GACTACCGGGAAGGAGCTCCGGCTTGCATTAAGGGTCTCCTGAAGGTGCCAGCCAGTCCTCAGGGCGGGTCCTTCCCAGACGCCATGGCTGGCGGCAGCTGCAGCCCCTCTGCTCTGAGGCGCCCCAGAGACGAGCCTGCCCTCAGCAAGCCCGCCCCGAGAACCAGCCAACATTCATCCTCTCCCACCATCTCTGGTGGCCACTTCCGGCAGGGCTGGCTTTGGAGGCAAATAGCAGTGTGTGTTTCAGAGGCTGGTTTCCAGGTGCTTCTCACAGTGCCTCAGGAGGCCCAGGTGACCATCTGTCGGGCTCCCTGGTGCAGCAGAGGCCGGCCGTCTGCCCTCCAGGCCCTGCGAGCGGGCAGCGGGGCAGGTTTCGCATTCCGCTTTGCCCTGGAACCGAAGCCTTTCTTTGGTTCCCCCCGACACCGCATCTTGAGTTCTTACTTGTTCCTCTGCCTGCCAGCCAGGCTGGCCCCTCCTGCCTGGTGCATTTCCACCTCCATCAGGGCCTCCGGAGCGCCGCCTCGTGTCTGTGGGAGCCAGATCCTAGTGACCGTCCCTCTCTTGTTCCCCAGGTGGGCTGTTAGCACATAGCAAGTGGCCAGGTGGCCACACCCACGGGGAGCCCCCTGTCCTTTGTCACTTTGCCTCCACTGCTGTTATCTGGCTGGGGGACACAGTGTCAGTCCATCTAGGTCTAGGGCTGTCTCTTATACACATCTGCTGAGGTACATCTTGCGACTGTTGTCCAGCTCTCACTGCCTTCCTTTGTCCCTGGTCCCCCTACCTGCCCGCGCCCCCAGCCCTTGGATAGGTAGCGAGCCAGCCCTACCCTGCCAAAGGGAGAAAGTGCCAGAGAGAGGGGGGCGGACGTGAAGCGAAATAAACACTATTTGGACTGCTGTCTTTTATATTTCTGTGCACACACAGAACGCTAGCATCCATCACACGGAGGTGGGATGCGGACATGTGAACAGCATGGGGAACTGCTAAGTCTCCTCCAGGGTCCCTGCCTCGCCTGCCCACCCCCCACCCTCCGGCCAGGCCCCTCTGCGGTCACCTGTGCTGTGAAACCCCACCCCAGCCTGTCGGGGACGCACGTGGAGGCAGATATTTTTTTGGGGGGAGGGTGCAACTTGTTTCCATCTTTTTCTGTACTGTGGTCACTGTTACTGTTATTTAAAGAATGGGGTGGGGAGGGGGTGGCCAGGGCATTTTTTGTTGTGTTTCTTTTCGTTTGTTTCTTTCGGTTTGTATTTACATTTTGGTTGTGGATGAGTAACTGACTCCTTCAAGCCAACGCTTGGCTGAGAGCATGTTTTTTTTTTTTACTCTAGAAATCCAATCTTCTAGTACTTGTGAGCTAACTGGAAGCAGCAAGCTGCCTGCTCAGGTCTGAGCTGCATCTCCCGTCTTTTTAGTTTTGCTCCGTTATCCCAAACCAGAAGGATGTGAGGTTAGGCTGGGCTGGGCGGACACGCCGGTGAAAGCTGGCGGCAGCGGCTGGAAGTGCCTCCCCGTAACCGACTACCGGGAAGGAGCTCCGGCTTGCATTAAGGGTCTCCTGAAGGTGCCAGCCAGTCCTCAGGGCGGGTCCTTCCCAGACGCCATGGCTGGCGGCAGCTGCAGCCCCTCTGCTCTGAGGCGCCCCAGAGACGAGCCTGCCCTCAGCAAGCCCGCCCCGAGAACCAGCCAACATTCATCCTCTCCCACCATCTCTGGTGGCCACTTCCGGCAGGGCTGGCTTTGGAGGCAAATAGCAGTGTGTGTTTCAGAGGCTGGTTTCCAGGTGCTTCTCACAGTGCCTCAGGAGGCCCAGGTGACCATCTGTCGGGCTCCCTGGTGCAGCAGAGGCCGGCCGTCTGCCCTCCAGGCCCTGCGAGCGGGCAGCGGGGCAGGTTTCGCATTCCGCTTTGCCCTGGAACCGAAGCCTTTCTTTGGTTCCCCCCGACACCGCATCTTGAGTTCTTACTTGTTCCTCTGCCTGCCAGCCAGGCTGGCCCCTCCTGCCTGGTGCATTTCCACCTCCATCAGGGCCTCCGGAGCGCCGCCTCGTGTCTGTGGGAGCCAGATCCTAGTGACCGTCCCTCTCTTGTTCCCCAGGTGGGCTGTTAGCACATAGCAAGTGGCCAGGTGGCCACACCCACGGGGAGCCCCCTGTCCTTTGTCACTTTGCCTCCACTGCTGTTATCTGGCTGGGGGACACAGTGTCAGTCCATCTAGGTCTAGGGCCTGTCCTCTGTGTAGTGGGGTCTGGGGGCAAAGAATGGGGACTTTTTTTTTTTAAGAAGAATTACATGTACATAGAAGGGTTTGATTACCATTAGACTTGTATGTAGAACTTTTAAAAAAAAATGGCCTTAATAAAATTACAAACAACCTTCCTGGATGCAACTTTCAAACAAGGCACTGGGGACCCCACAAGGGAACCCTGTCAGCCCACACTTCCCATCTGCCCAGCACTGGGTTCTTGGTGCAGGTGGGCAGGGAAGAGGGGGGTCCAGCCCCGTGGCCCGTTTCTCGCATCCCTTGGCCAGGAGCACAGGTGACTTTGTATTAATACTGCAGCCTCAGCCCGTTAGGGGTGTGGATGCAGAGCTTCCCTGGGGAGGAGACCCAGCCAGAAACCAGCGGCCAGGCATTCTCCAAGGATTCGCTGCCCCCTCCTAGCCCCGGGCAGGCCTTTGGGGGGTTGTCTACAACAGGGGACTTGGGTTTTTTCTTATATATCACTTCTCTACTAAGTATTCTTGAATTGCCAAGACTTTTAGAAAGAGGACAGCTTAGGGCAATCAGTCCTTTGACTTGTGATGTGAAAATACTGTGATTCCAGGCGAGCTGCGCCATGAGGGCTGAGCTGGGGCCCCTGTGTCATGTACATAGACCGGCCACCACGCCCTCACTCGCCACGGCTGAGCTCCCCTCATCCATCCCTCGGGAGCATGCACCGTGCCTCGGTTTGCCCCCTGTCTTCTGAGCCCCTGTGGTGGGGAGCATGTTCCCCCATGAGGATGGGACCTGGAGTCAGCCCCTTTCTGTGTTCTCCAGAGAGGAGAGTTTGTATCCCTGCCCCACCCCCACCCTTCAGCTTCACCCCCTGCAGTGCCCAGGGTGGACTTGGGGGAGGAGAAGGCGGGGGGTCTCTTTGGGGGTCACAGCTCATCACAGGTACCCATGAGGGCGTGTGCCAGAGGGGAGACAGCAGCACTGCTGGGGTAGACTGCAGCGCCCCCTCCACTTTCCTGGCTTACCTTGCTGCCCCCAGCACTCTCCTGGGCAAGAAGGGTGGGGGTAGAGGGCCCTTGGGGTAGAGGGCCCTGAGACCCTCAGTGGAAAGCTCAGGGGGCAGATCTGTCCTTCAGCAAAATTTGGGGACCCACAGCCAGTAGTACCCAGAAGCTGGCCAGGCTCCCTGCAGGGGACAGGTGCACAGCAGAAGGGACCCTGACCACATTGGGTCCAGCTCCCACCCCAACTGTGGTCCACAGAACTCCCTGGGGCCGGGCCTGCAAGCCGGAAGGCAGGGGCAGGTGGGTGTGTAATGCCACCTCTGTGCTAACCTCCAGCCTCTCCGCTGGCCTTAGGGCCACCTGCCTGCCTGGCGGGTGTGCACAGGGGCTGGGAGCCCAGCTTTGGGTGCTTGGCTGGCTTTTGTGTACTGTTACCTACTTGTGGATTTTGAGGGCTGAGCCAGGAGAGATGACATGCTAGGTGTGTTGGGCCTGACTGCCTCAGGCGGCCGACCTCTGAGGAGGATGGCTGGGCAAGTGGGGCCGTTAGGAGGCCCATGTGTCACATGGGGGTGGGCAAGAGTGGCTGTCCATCTGTCTGTCCATCAGATGCTGATGAGACCCTTGCATGGAGGACAAGAGGTCCCGTGTCGTCTGTCCGTCCTGCCAGGGTAGCTGTCTGCTGTAGGGGCTGCGTGCTGGGTGCGGGCTGGTTGCGGCCTGCTCCCAGGAGATGGAGGAAGGCGTGAGGCCCGTGGCAGGGCTGGGCAGGGCTCCCGCGGCCGGGGCCTGAAGAGTCCCTATGATCACTGCTCCTTGAGGGGCTTCTGTGGACCCAGAGACCTCCTGGGGGGTGAGTTCTCCTGGGATGCTACACTTCTCCCCAGATCTCCACGCCTGGGCTGACCCTGAGCTAGTTCATAACCAGACATGCTGCCAACCTCCTGCCCCCACTCGGGATTCTGAGTTTCCCGCATGTCCAAAGAAGGCGTCCCCACCCCAGGGTGCAGGCTGGGCGTGGTGAGGCCTGGTGGGGTTGAAAGTCCCCCCACCTCCCCTGACCCCTGTTGTGACAGAATGGGAGCACCCCCCACCTTCCCTGGGTTCTGAGGGAGCTGTGGTCAGAGGGCCCAGGGTACCCTTGGTGTGGGGTTGGGGCACCGAGGTGTCAGGTCCAGGGTACCTGCTGCTCTTGGGTGTGATGCTTCAGGTGAGGGGTCTGTGGCCACCTGAGCCTGCACCCCCGCCACATGACCTGAAGAGCTAGGGAGGGGACTGAGTACCTCTCCTGCCCTGGGAGGCCTGCCTGGGGTGCGTGGGCAGCCTGGTCTGTTTCCGTCCTATTCCATTATTAGTGGACCCTGGGCCCCCACCCTCGGGGGCAGGGGGTCTCACAGTGTATGACGGGGTCCCTGGGATGTTCTTTCATCAGTTTGGCCTGAGCCATCTCTTTCTGGTTTCCTTCAGCTTTTGGGGGTCCTGGCTGGTGGAGCTCAGGCACCTCTCGTAACCATGGGTGTGCCACAGGCACCTGGCCACAGATAAGAATTCTCCCCCAGCAGAGGTGGGGTGACCTGCACCCCCAGGCCTGGGCACTGGGGTACCTCTGAAGGCACCAGAGGGCGGGCAAGACTCTTGTGACCCAGGCCTTAGTTCCCTCTTGTCATTAGGAGCTCAGGTCCATGGTTTCTGGGTCCTAGGCTCGTCCCAGGCAGGGTAGGAGGCAGGGGCTAGATGTCAGGAGCTGATTCCAGGCAGCTCTCCCCACCTTCTGCCCAACTGACCAGCGCCCAGCACTCTGTCCCCAGGAGCCAGACACGCGGGCTGCCCTCCTCTCACAGGGTTGTGGAATCTGGGGGCAGTCGATGCCCAGCCTGCCATTTCTGACCTCCTGCCAACTGGGGACAAGGGAACACAGCTGTGGCACTTGCCACCAGACTTCGGGAGGGAGGGCTTTGGCAGCTGAGGTCCACTGACCCTGCCACACCCTCCACAGGAAACTGCCCCTCCCTTTCCAGGAGCTGGGCAGTACCACTGATATATGCAAACCCTCCAGTCCCGGCCCTGTCCCACCTGTGTCCCTTTCTCCAGGCTGGCTCTGCCCTCCCCAGCATGTACATTGTGCTGTAGATGTCCTGTGGGCTGCACGCGTGGGTGCCCACAGCAGGCGGGGGCGGGCGCTCAGGGCGCACTCGGCCAGCCCCTGCCCATCCTTTCTGGCGTGGACGCTATCGTCTTTGTACCTTTGCATCCTTTGTAATGAAACGTAATAAAAATTCACTGTTTTCGTCTCTGCCTCCTCCCTTTTTTACCTCCCCTCTTCTCCCGCCTCAAGGATGAGATGTGGGTTTCACAGGTACGCCAGGTGGGAATTGCCCAGAGACCCACACACGCATGAACACCGACCCCAGCCCTAAGCCCCTCACACACACTCGGCAAAATCCCAGGCCAGATGCTCCACGGGCGTGGAGGGGACAAAGCAGCCGGCCTGGGGCCTGCAGATCAAGGCCCGACGCTCCTAGTCAGGCTGCTGGGGCCCCAGCTGGTCAGCGGGGAGTCAGTGGCAGTCCCCACCGCCACTGCCTAAGTTTGGGGTCTCTAGGCCAGCCTCCCCTCAGAGACTCGACCCTACCATCTCCCCAAAGCAGAGACCACAGCCAGCCCCTCCGCCACACAGACACACTTTATTTTGTCTTCCCTGAGCCCTCTCATCCCCCTCCCCCCAGGCTGACTGCCTCCTGGGGCCTGATGCCGATGACCTCCCATGGGGAGGGCAGCTGCGCTGGTGGCCGTCACCCAGTGGCAGGTCCCCAACTCCATCCCTAGGCCTGCAGCAGCCTCTGGGCCTCGTAGTCCTCGGGGATGGTGTCTGTGGAGAGAGGGTGAGCAGGTGAGGCTGGGGGGTGCAGACTCCCCGCCTTTCCTGATGAGGGTCCTCTTACCGTTGCAGCGGTAGCGCAGGTTGGCCCAGATGATGTTCTCCTGGGAGAAGCAGAAGACCCCCAGACGACCGCCCCGCATGGTTGTATCTAGGACCACGTTGCTGTCTGCCACCAGCTCTGGGCCCTCGTAGAATCGCACTCTGCGGGGCAGGAGGGGACCATGACTTGGGGTCCTAGGCCCTCCCCTCTCAGAGCGTCAGCACCCTGCCCGGTGAACTAGCTTCTCTTCTAGGAGAGGGAACTGTGTGTCTCCCCGCCTGGGCCACACTCAGGACAGAGGGAGCTCCTGATCTGAGCCTCAGTTCCCCTGTGTGACGATGGATGTGCAGGGATGCTAAACATAGCGCCTGGCCTTCCTGGCAGCGCAGAGTGGGGACTGGGAAACGGAGTGGGTGAGACCCCACCTTCTGCTATGTATATGCACAGTTCAGAACCCCCAGCCCTGAGTCCAGGCCGCCCCACCTGGCCCCGCCCTTCCTGAGTCCTGGCCCCGCCCTTCCTGAGTCCTGGCCCGCCCCTGTCCCACCTCCCCGCTGGCCCCGCATTCCCTCTGGGCCCGTCCACTGAGCAGCTCTCTGCCAGAACTGAACCCTCCCCGTGTCCTCGGAGGGGTATCATACCCCAAGGCCAAACGATTATTTCTGCCTCTATTATTCCCATTTTACAGGTAAGGGGGCCAAGGCCCCCCGAAGCAACCCCCTCCCACAAGAGCCAGGAATGAGCAGGGACTCTGGGCCCCTTGGCGGAGGGCGGGTTCCCACCTAATGTAGCCCACTTGGGGCCGGTGCTGCAGGAACCAGCGGTAGGATGTCTTGTCCTTCCAGCCCACGTTCCGGGGGTCCTTCCACAGCAGCCGCACCTGTGACGCTGTGTCCCCCGTGTGCCACAGTGCGTTCCGAAGCTGCTCCCCAGGGCCTGTAGAGGACTTCACGGCCTACCACATCGAGGGAGAGGAGAGTGGGATCAGGGAGCATACAGGCCACCTAAGCCCCCAGACGGGCGAGGAGCTTTGAGTCAGCTGGTGGGGGAGTGGTGGGGGTCCCTGGTATGCCTGGATGGGAGACCCGCAAGGAAGCCTTCAGGGCCACATGGAGGTAGGTTATAGGAGGCAGCAGTGGTTGGTAGGATAAACGAGTCTAGAGGACTTAGGGAATTTTAGGGTTTCAGTGAAATACTAGGGTCGGGTGGCGCTAGTGGTAAAGAACCCGCCTGCAATGGAGGAGATGCAAGAGATGAGGGTTCCATCCCTGGGTCTGGAAGATCCCCTGGAGGAGGGCATGGTACCCCGTTCCAGTATTCTTGCCTGGAGAATCCTATGGACAGAGGAGACTGGCAGGCTACAGTCCATGGGGTTGCAAAGAGCTGGACACGACTGAGCACATCTATTCTATTCTAGGGGGTCTGCAGGAGGATTTGGAACCTGAGAGAAAGCTTGGGGCTCTGTGAGGGTGCCCACAGGAAGACTAGGGGATCCTGGGGGCATGTTTGAGGACCTGTGGGAGGAACTGGGAGGATTTCGGTGGAAAGCCTTCGAGGTCCGTAGGATAATGCCGGGGACTGTAAGGTTTGTGGGTCTGTGGAAGGGCAGGGGGCCTCAGAGAAGGCGCTGAAACCAAGCGCTCAGGAAGGGCTCAGCACCTTGAGCTGGATGCCGGGCTCTGCCACCGCACGGAAGGGGTTCGCCTGCCAGTACGTCTGCTCCATCTGCTTCCACATGACCACATAGAAGCTGGAGCTGTCCTGGTAGCCAAAGATGAAGCCAGCGTAGTCGTCATCCGTGACAGTGTTCACGTGGAACGTGCCTTCGAAATCCACGCCATTGAAGGCCGTGTAACCTGGGGAGAAGAAGGCACGCTAGCCCCTGTCCTACCGGGATCCGGATCCGTCCCCGAACCCTGCCCCTTCGAAGCACAGAACGCCCAAGCCCGGAGTCCAGACCGCCTAACCTGGCTCCGCCTTCCCCGAGTCCAGGCCCGCCCCTGCCCCGCCTCTCCTCTGGCCCCACCCCCGAGCAGCTCCCGCATGGCTTGGCCCCCCCGCGTCTCACCCACAGCCAGGCCTGGGTCGCTGTTCATCGTCTGCACGATCTCCATACCCTGGTGAGGTTCAAAGGACGAAGGGCGAAGGGCGTCAGGCCAGAAGGACTGGGCTCCCCGCCCCCAGCTTAGGACCCGCTGCGGTGGTCCTGGGCTCCACCCACTTCCCACCCAGTCCCCGCCCCCACCTGGTTGAGCACCACCCAGTTAGGGTCTATCTGCGCGTCGCCCTCAGGGTCCAGCACGACCGTCTGGAAGGCCCGGAAGTCGGTGAGGGTGACTTCAGCATTCTCCGGACACACATCGATCTTGTCTACCACCTTGTCCGCATCAAAGTCGCCCTGGCACGCGTCGCCCACTCCGTCCCCTGAGAGGAGGTGGGAGGTCCCCCGCAATGGTAGAATGAGCTCCAGGCCCCGCCCCAGGCCTGGCCACGCCCACACAAGCTATTGGCCCCGCCCAGGCCACGCCTCCAGCTCGGCTCCCAAAGGCCACTGCCCCCACCGTTTCCACCCCAAACCTCACCCTGGCCCCGCCCCACGGGGCCTGCGTCCGGCCTTACGGTCCATGTCTTCCTGGCCCGGGTTGGGCACTAGACGGCAGTTGTCCCTACTTCGGGGACCCCATCGTTGTCGTCATCGTCATCGCAGGCGTCACCCTGGCCATCGTGGTCTGAGTCCTGCTGGGCACTGTTGGGCACTGTGGGGCAGTTGTCCCTCGAGTCCTGGTGCCCATCCCCATCCCTAGAGTGGGTGGAGCAGGGACAATGAGACCCCAGAAAGCCGAGTCAGGCGCTGCCCACCCTGGGTCCCCACCTCAGCCCCAGATGGCCTGCTTACTTGTCTTGGTCGCTGTCACAAGCATCTCCCACGAAGTCGTGGTCCACATCCCTCTGGGGGCCAGAGGAGGGGGAGGAACGTTTGTAATCAGGGCAGAAGAATTCAGAAGCCTCTCCCCAACCCCCAGTTCCAGAGCCAAGATCTTCCTGAGCCCAAGCAACATCCTACCCCCACCACCACCACCGCACCCCAGCCAAGTTGTTCAGACTGGGCTGGAGTCTTGCTAACCAGCCTGGACTCACCTGGGGGTCTGCCCCAGCTGGAGTCTGGCCTACACTCACCTGGTCTGCGTTGCTCTTCTGAGGACAGTTGTCGCAGGCATCTCCTACACCATCACCATCAGTGTCCTTCTGATCTGAGTTGGGCACCCTGGGGCAGTTGTCCACCGGATTGCGGATCCCTGCGAGAAGCAGAGGAACAGAACTGGATCCCCAGATGAGGCTGGGGCCAGGCTGACTTCAGCAGAGCAGGTGCAGACCTCGGGTTAGCCTGGGACAGAGTCCCCACTCCACCTTTGGTTCCCAATAACTGTAAAGTTAAACCAAGTATTCGTGCCCAGTCCCCAGCCTCCTAGAGACTAAATGAATGGAGCGGTGAAGGGACTGGCTCAGTGTGTGCACCACCTCGAGTCTCTGCCCGGCTGTAAAAATGGTACTTCCTCCATGGGGCCCTGTCCCCCATGCTCACAGCTCTGTCCTCTTTCCCCTGCAGCGTCTAACACACGGTCCCCCTTTCCCTCCTCCAAAAGGTCTTCCCTCTTTCCCTCGGCCTCTCAGCTTGCATTTCTGCCCGCGGAGAGATTCAGCGTTTCCTGGCACCCTAGGCGAGTTCACCCGCTCCGGCTTCCAGAAGAGGCCGAGCCCCGCCTCCAGCCAAACCCCACCCCTTGGTGCCCTCCCTTTCCTCTCCTCTCCTCCCGTGCCCAGAACTTACGGTCGCCGTCTATGTCGTCGTCGCAGGCGTCGCCTCGGCCGTCCTTATCTGTGTCCTTCTGGTCGTCGTTCTTTTGGGACCGACAGTTGTCGCACGCATCGCCCCACTTGTCGCCATCCGTATTTCGCTGGTCTGGGTTCCGCACGAGCGGACAGTTGTCCTAGAGGTGAGGGCCAGTTAGGAGATAGGCAGTCCTAGAGAGTCAAAAGTCACTCCCCAGAATGTCCAGCTCCGAGGCCCCGCCTCCTCTGCATGGACCCCACCCCAGTCCTTTGGGACCCCTAGATCAGCCTCAGGCCACACCAGTCACCCGGAGACACGCTCCCCCACCCGATCTCGCCCAGGCCCCCCCCCCTTTTGCCCCACCTTCTCATTGAGAACGCCGTCCCCGTCGGCGTCCGGGTCGCAGGCGTCTCCGATGCCGTCCCGGTCCACATCCTCCTGCCCTGAGTTGGGCACCGTCACGCAGTTGTCCTAGGGGTGGGCACAACGGGCATTGGGGGCGTGGCCGGTAGCCTCGCCCACCCTACCAGGCCACGCCCTCCACGCCGCACCCACCTTTCTGCACTGGCGCTCAGAGCAGCGTAACTTCTCGTCCGGAAAGCCGTCCAAGTCTGTGTCGCGACCGCAGAGGAGCCCATTGCCAGCCCAGCCGACGGCGCACTGCAGGTGGGGCAGTAAGTGGGTGCTCTGGCGTGGCCCTACACTCGCACCCTTATCCCATTCCACTCCTGGCCCGCTCGCACTCACCACGCAAGATCGCGACCCATCACGCTCCAGGACGCAGTCGGCCTTCTCGTGGCACGGGCTGGGCGTGCCATCAGGGCAGAAACGCTGTGGCCGCCGACGGCAGCCTGATGCCTGGTCGCCCACGAAGCCGGGCTGGACGGGCCGCACTGGAAGGAACCCTGAGCCCGGGCCACCAAGGTCAGCCCCCGCCGCCTGACACTTCCGCCCCGCCCTCCATCTCTCAATCCTTCCTTCTCCTCCCAGGACTTACCACGGTATTGACGCATACAGAGTTGGGGACGCAGTTATGCTGGCCCGTCTCACACTCGTTAATGTCCGTACAAACCTGGGTGGGAGACAGCGCACTGGTCAACGCTCCCAGGCAGATACCCCCAGACCTCCCACCCGATTCACGAATCCTCTGAATCCTACCCCTTCCCTACATCTTTCCTCCAGTCCCAACCATCCCTGATGGGAAACCCTTAACTTCCTCTTCCCCAGAGTCCTGTCCCCATCCGCTGCCCCTGGAGCCAAGCAGGCTGCGAGGCTGAAGTTTACTTAACAAAATGCTCCCCACTTCGAAATGCTCCTCCCGGCTCTCCAACCCCCGACGGCCCTCACCTGCTTGTTGGCCTTGGCGAAGGCCAGCCCCACGCCCTCGTGGGTGGGGCCGCTGAACCCAGGTGGGCAAGCCTCGCAGCGGAAGCCCGGACTGGTATTGATGCAGCGGACGCGAGGGAAGCAAGGATGGGCGGTGCACTGGAGGAGGAAGGGCCCGGGAGGATCAGAGGATGAGGAGCTGGGCCTCCCCGAAAGAGGCGCCTTAGGGCTTATTGGACTTGTAAAGTTCAAGGGACATCAGCTAGCTATAGGAGGGAGGGGGTACCGTGTGGGGCAGAGGCTATTGTCCCAGAGGTCACACACGGCTTTGCCTTGACGTGGGAAAGGGCAAGACCAGGCGAGGAGAAGGGCCTGCCTGGAGTGGGGCTGTTTCTGAGACCCGGTGGGTTGGATGCTCATGGACGGGGGAAGAAATTTTGAGGGCGGGCGTCCCCAGAGGAGGGGGGAAGTGGTCGTCGGGATGTGCGTGCCCGTCGGTGAGGAGGTTGCCGGGGCGGGGGGACCCCGGTGGTGGAAGGGTCTCTGGGATCGGCGACCCCGGACGGTGGTGAGTGGGGTTGTTGAGGGGGACCACTCCCGGCGGTAGGGGAGTCGTCGGGGTGGACGTCACTGGCTACGGAGGAGGTCGTCAGGGTGGGCGTCCTAGGTGGAGAGGGGCGTAGTAGGGGTGACTGTCCCCCGGCGGTGGGGAGGTCATCCGGACGTGCGCCCCCCGAGGTGAGGGGGTCCTCTCCCGGAGGACCCCCAGCGGACGAGGAGGTCGTCGGGGCGGGGCGGTGGGGAGTTGTGGGGCAAGCGTTGGGGGTTCGTCGGGGCGGTGGTGGCAGACGCACCTCGTTGACGTCGGCGCAGTGCGAGCCGTTGCCCGTGAAACCTTCGGGGCAGGGTCCGCAGCGCGCGCCGCTGGCTGTCTCAGTGCAAGCCACGCCGGGGAAGCAGAAGCCGGGCGAACACTGGCTTAGCGGCCGTACCGTCAGTCTGGGGGTTCGCGCAGGTTGCATCCCTGCAGGAAGTGGGGCGCGAGTGGTTAAGGCCACGCCCGGGGGTGGAGCCTATCGAGACAGAGCTCCCATCCAGGCAACATCCTAGCTGTTCTGCGACCCCGCCCCTTACGGAGCGCTCCAGGTCTCTGCAGTCTCCCGATCTCTGCGCCCGACTGTCTTTTTTCGCTTCTACCCGGCGGTGGGGAGGTCGTCCGGACGTGCGCCCCCGGAGGTGAGGGGGTCCTCTCCCGGAGGACCCCCAGCGGACGAGGAGGTCGTCGGGGCGGGGCGGTGGGGAGTTGTGGGGCAAGCGTTGGGGGTTCGTCGGGGCGGTGGTGGCAGACGACCTCGTTGACGTCGGCGCAGTGCGAGCCGTTGCCCGTGAAACCTTCGGGGCAGGGTCCGCAGCGCGCGCCGCTGGCTGTCTCAGTGCAAGCCACGCCGGGGAAGCAGAAGCCGGGCGAACACTGGCTTAGCGGCCGTACCGTCAGTCTGGGGGTTCGCGCAGGTTGCATCCCTGCAGGAAGTGGGGCGCGAGTGGTTAAGGCCACGCCCGGGGGTGGAGCCTATCGAGACAGAGCTCCCATCCAGGCAACATCCTAGCTGTTCTGCGACCCCGCCCCTTACGGAGCGCTCCAGGTCTCTGCAGTCTCCCGATCTCTGCGCCCGACTGTCTTTTTTCGCTTCTCCCTCCGCAACTCCACGTCCCAGCGTCTCTCGAAAGGTTTCTGGCTCTTTTGGGGGTCTCCCTTCCCACAGTCTCTCTCCTTTCTGTTCCTCCCTCTCCATCTCTCATCCAGTCTCTCCATCTCTGTCAACCTCTGTCTTCTCTCTTTTGCTCCCGCTCTGTCCCCTGCTCTCTGGATCTGTTTCTGTCTCCCCATCTCTTCTCGCTGCCCGGCCACCCCGTCTCCGTCGCCCCGGCTGCGCTCACCGCACGCGTCACACTCCATCACCGTGTTTTTCAGGAACGTAATCTCCTTGACCTTTGGTGCAAAGGAGATGGGATGTGGTCAGCGGGGCTCCATCCTTCTCCTTCCCCGCCGGTCTCCCCTCTCCCTCTCTCAGACTCCTTCCCGATGGCACCACCGTCGCCGACCCTCTCCCCACGGACTCCCTACCCCCAGATCCCTACTCTCCCAGCTCCTTCTCCTCCTTCCCTGGGACTTCCTTCTCCTCTCAAGGATCTGTACCCTCTCCCGTAGAACGCCGCATCCCTGGGACCACCCCCCTTCCTTTCCATAAACTCGGCCCCTCTTCACCACCACCAGGACTAACTTCTCCAGTCCCTTCCCACCCCTCACCCTCCCCTGCCTCGGAGACCCACTTCCCCTCTTCCAAGTCTCTGTCTTCTCCCCTGCACCCCCAACCCCCCAACCCCGGCCAGCACCTGCTGCCGCAGTAGGTCCCGTACGTCCTGCAGGGCCGCGTTGGTCTCCTGGAGTTCGCGTAGCATCTGCGGGCCCAGGTCCCCACCTGCGCTGACAGGGGGCGCTGGTGGGGCGTCGGGGACCGGCGACCCCCATCACCACTCCTCACCCCGCCGCCGCAGGGATCCCTGAAGCCCACCCCATTTCTTGAGCTTCTGCCCCACTGCCTGCTGTCCACCCAGCACGCCCCGGTGAACTTTCCCCGAGCCTCAAGGAGCCGCGACCCCAGGCCTCCCGCGAGTCCTGTCCCTCTGGGGGTCAGAGGCACGGCGCTGAGGAGGAGCGGCTTACCCAGCGGCATCTGCCCCTGGCCTGATGCGCCGAGGGCAGCCAGCGTGAGCAAGAGAACTCGGGCGGCGGCGAGAACCATGACGGCGGCGGGGAGCTGGACGGCGGCTCGCTCTCTGCCGCCCACGAGGGCCGAGCGGTCTATTTATCCCGGCGGCGCGGCCGGCCCGGAGGACGGCCCACCGTGGCCCTGCCCAGCGTCCAGCCACAAGGTAAACAGACGGCGCTGGCTTCCACGTTCAAGACTCCGCCCAGCGCTGCTGAACCCGGATCGGGCGAGGAAACTGAGTCAGCGGGGGCTTGGGCTGAGGTTGGCGGGGCGGGGAACCAGTCAGGACCGCCCTCCAGCCTTCTCATTCACTTGTTTGAGAGACGGCTGCGTGCCAAGCCTCCAGCATAGCTGGAAACGAAGCGAGCCCCATAGCGGTTCCCCTCAGTTCACACTTGGGGAAACTGAGTCAAGAGTGGCTTAAGGTTAGGAGTTACCTCCTCCCTCAGCCTGTTTCTGGTCTTTTCTCTCTGCAGTTCTCTGGTTGATGAGTAGGTGGTGGGGACAGCCTGGTCACCCAGAGGCTGGAGCCCACTCAGTCACCCAGCCTGTGCACCGGCCTGTGTGTGTGTCCCTCCCCGCAGGAGGGCTAGCAAATAAGGGACTCCGGCTGGAGGAGGTCTGAAGGGGAGCCCTGTGCTTCTGTTTGTCGAGACTTTGCCCATACCATTGGAGCTCCAGTCCAGCTCTGTGGGAACAGCCTGTAATAAAAATAGAAATTATTGCTAATCAGGAAAATCCTCCCAGCCCAGCCATGCTCTTAAGCTACAAAACACCTCTGTTTTCTGGTATTAACCCTCTACTGCTACCCTCCAGTGTTTGCAGCCTCTGTTCTACAAGCAAGGAAACTGAGGTCCAGACAGGTGAAGCAAATAGCTGAAAGCCACTGTGAGGGGCAGGGATGAAGCCAAGGTAGGGTCATCGTCAGATCTGTTCTAGTGGGAGGTTGCAGAGAAGTCACTGAGGGCTTCCTAGAGGAGGTGGCAAGAAATCTAAAGGAAAAGAAGACTCAGGTCAGGGGATAAAAAAGGTGAGGACAATTCTGGCAGAGAGAAACATGTGACGCTTGAAGTTGGGGATATTTCAGCCACATTCATCCGTTCCACAAATGCATTGACCATCTGCTGTGTGCCATGTCCTGTGCAGGACGCTGGGGACACGAAGTGGACAAGCCAGATTGGGTTCCTCCCTCGTGGGGGGACAGGCAGCAGTGGGAGCTCCAAGAAGCTGCCTGACCCAGCTTGGGGCATCAGGGGGAGTCTAGGGAGGTTTCTTAGAAGAGGAGGGAACACAGAGCTATGACCAGGAAGGTGAAGATACCACAGCCAGATAAAGAGACGGCTGAAAGGCTTTCTAGCTAGAGGAACAGTGTGTGCAAAGGCCCTGAGGCAAAAGTGAGTCTGGTCTGCTGGACAGATTGATCTCAGGGTAGAGAAATCTTGGGGCTCAGGAGAACTGGTGCCAGGTGGTACAGGGCTTGGGCTGTCTCTGGAGGGCAGTGGGGAAGCACAGAGGGAGAGTGAGGAGTGGTGGGTCTGGAGGGGAGGCTGAATAGGAAGAGCCAATCCCACCCTGGGCACTTCTAGTGAAGACTGTGCCCTGATGCCTGTGGTAGGGCCTGAGCTCACCTCCTGCTTCCCTTGGCATCCGGCACACCTGGGGGCCGCTCCCGGCTGGTGCTGGGATTCTTGGGAAAACCTCGGCTCCAGGACGGCCTCTAGGCTTGCGTGTGCCTCATTCAGCTAGGACGAGGGCCCATGGGAGCCAAGCCCCTGCCACAGGCTTGGCATGGGGCTAGAAGCGTGGGCACGCACGGCCACATTCATGGCTGGGGGCCCTGAGGAGCTGTGAGGAAGAACCTTCTAGGCAGAAGGAATGGCGAAGATGGCAGTCCTGAGGCTGTCCCAGTCTGCAGATCAGATAGCAGAGGCCTGGAGCCGGGCAATCTGGTCTCATGTTCCTGCTTTCTGGATCCCGCTGGCTCTGAAATCCCACTTCCAGGCAGCAACCCCTTCCTCCCTCGCACACCTTGGCAGCCTCACATTACACACTCACTCACTCTGGGTGAACTTCTGGCCCTTGTACCTGCTGTTCCCCACTATCCCAAATACTGTTCTCCTTCCAAGATCTGGCTCTGATGCCCCCTCCTTCAGGAAGCCCTCCCTGCTCTCCTTGGGCAGGGCTTAGGGGCTGCGTGACATTCCCCTAAGATGCCTGACAGAGTGCTTCTGGCAGAGAACGGGTGAGCTCTCCTAGGGGACTGGGATGTCTGTGTTTTGTTCCATTCCTCTTTTCCCAGGGGCCCTGGGCCTGCAGAGAGCCCTGCCACGGTGAGTGGCCCATGGATGTTGTTTCTTATAATTCATGTGCCATCGTCACTGTTAATAACAGTACCCCTGCTACTGCTGTACAGACAGACTCAGGAGCCACATGGCCTGGGTTCGAATGTCAGCTGGGCATAGCCTTGCTGTGTGATCTAAGGCAAGTTGCTTGACCTCTCTGTGCCTCAGTTGCCTCACCTAGAAAGTGGGAGTGATCACTGCTGAGAGGACTGAATGAGCTCAGTGTCTGCCTCCAATGTTAGCCCGTTATACAATACAGAACTTCACACGATGTCAGTTATACCTCAGCCTCTTCTTACCCCATTTTCCTCAGAGAGGGAATGAGACAGCTCAAGGTCACCCAGTCAGGATTAGACCTGGAGAAGGCAGGACCCCTGAGGCCTTCACACCACCCCTCTCTGCCCTTGGCCACAGATCGTAGATGAGAAATGCTAACCCAGGCCCCTCATTAGCTGTGAAGACTGCTGCCCGGGACCTCCTGGCCTGAGCCCTTGGCTGGCGCCCCAGCCAGCCCCCCTTCCCACCACGCTAGACCCAGTGGTTCCAGGAGCCTGGCCAGGCTTGGGCAGAGGGGCTGGTGCCTGTGTGATGAGGCTTCGGAGCCCTCCCTGGCAGAGTTCTGCTGGGCCAGGAGACATGTGGGCGCCCCCCGCTTGCCCAGCCGCCTCTCCTGTGAATCCAGAGGGAAAGTATGTCGGGAAGGCAGCCGCCCTGCCCTGGGCGGGCCCAGCCACAGGCTCAGGGTCTGGGGAATTCATTACAGCAGCGAGGGAGGCCACTTAGCTACTGCTGGATCCACAGCTGAGGAGCCTGACCCAGCCTGCCTTGGATGGCCTGGCTGGACCTGGCTCTCCAGAAGGACCAAGCAGTGGGGAGCTGGGCGGTGGGGCAGAAGGGGTGCCATTTGGGCACTGGAGTTTGGCAGACCCACCCTGACTTGCTCTGTGAACTCTGGCAAGCCCTGACTCTTTTCCCATCCTCCATTTGCCCTGACTGTGTCGTCATTTATCTCAGACTCTCCAAAAGGTATGATAAAGAGGAAAATAACAATAAATATAATGGCTACAATTTTATTGCTGCTGCTAAGTTGCTTTACTCGTGTCCGACTCTGTGCGACCCCATAGACGGCAGCCCACCAGGCTCCCCCGTCCCTGGGATTCTCCAGGCAAGAATACTGGAGTGGGTTGCCATTGCCTTCTCCAATGCGTGAAAGTGAAGTCGCTCAGTCGTGTCTGACTCTTAGCGACCCCGTGGACTGCAGCCCATCAGGCTCCTCCGTCCATGGTTTTTCTAGGCAAGAGTACTGGAGTCGGGAGCCATGAGCAAGTACCAAGTGCTCGAAACCTTGCCACGTCACTTTTGTGGGTTTTCCCTTTTTGTCCCCTCTCCTCACAGCCTCAGGGGGCAGGAGCTGACTGTCGTGGGAAGCACCAGAAGCTGGCCAGGAAGCCTCGGTCTCTGGCACCAGGACCCCGAGTTTCACATCCCACCTCTGCTGTGCAGCTTCAGAAAGTGCTTAGCATCTCTGTGCCCCTTTTCTTTCTTTTTTTTTTAATGAGGTAGGGGAGGGTACCTTCAAAAGTAGATTTACTTTTAATAGTAATGTAGATTTTTACTTCTCCAGTTTAGAGAATGGACTGCAAAGTTGCCTCAGAGGAGAAAGGACTTCAGTAGGAGCCAACTGGAATTTAATGATGTGGCATTCAATGGGCATTGACTTCTGAGAATGGTTTTACACCGCTATTATCTTCAGAATTTTCCAGGGATAACTGTGGCTGGACAAATGACCGCCCTACTTTTTTCTCCTTTCCTCTCACATTTAATGAGAGCTTTGTAGGTAACAGCAAAACAAGCCAGTGTCTGTGTTGCATGAAGAGCGACTGCCTGTGGGCTCACTATCGAAGTTTACTTCTCTCCCTCAGTCTGTCTGTGTGCAGTTTATCAGCAGTACTAAAAATCCAAGTGAAATGAAGACAAAGAGAGCCCCAGCCTCTGAGGCTCATCAGAAAACCCGAATACGTTACTCCATGCAAACTACACTCGGCACTTTTATTTTTGATAGGTAAAAAGTGGATTTATTCAGAGAGAAACACACTCCACAGAGTATGGGCCGTCGCCGAGGGTGAGTACCCACTTGGCACTTCTCAATATTGGTGGTGCTCTCATGCCCCCTCTACAGGTGGGCAGACTGAGGCTCAGCATGGCAGTCTCAGCACGCTTCCTCGATTTGGGGAATGCCCAGAGAGGGAAGGCACACACCCTTGCTGCAGGGAGAGGGGCCCCCGTGGGTGGTTGGGCAGCAGAGAGCACAGGAAACGGAGCCCTGCCCTCAATTCCTCCTCGTCTGCTTCCAGCTGCCGCCTCAGCTCATCAACAGGAGGCCCTTGTTCAAGCCAGTGACGGCAGGAGGCCGAGGGAGGGGTGTGTTTACCGACTGGCCACCTGGCAGGCAGAGGCCCAGAGGTGCACGGGCCAGTGTGAGAGGGAGGCTACCAGGCAGGGAGGAGCCCCAGCCCCAAAGGGGGAGCACTGCTGCCAGAGGTGCCCCAAAATGCTTCGCAGACAATAGGATGAGATTAAATAACGTCATCCGCTGCACAAGCAGATGGGATGATGGTGGCCTCAGCCTCTCAGCCCGGCGGTAGGGGACCTTGGAGGTAGACAAGTGCATACCAGCTGCGGCAGGATGGGCTGGGAAACAGAGCCCCGGAGTCAGGGAGACCGCTCTGCCGAGGAATGTTGGTGTTGAGGCCTGAACAGGTGAGCGGGTTCCAGATGGTAAGGAGTATCCAGGGCTGAGAGCAGAGCAAGGCCTCCGGGGTTGGGGGGGGGGTGTGCCTGATACACAGGAGATTCAGTGAGGAGGCAGGTGTGACTGGAGCAGAGGGTCAAGGGGATGATGGAGGGGAGAAAGCTGGACCACAAGTGATGTGGTGATGGGAGCCTTCTGTAGACACAGAGCCCTGAGCCATGTTTAGGCTCCATCGATCTCTGCAACCCCATCTCTTCCTGCCTTCCAGGCCCTGACTTGGGCAGTGACTGCTCCCGAGTGCAGTTTCCCCTTTAAGATCATGCTCTCCTCCTTGTCCCACCTGGGTTAGTAGCTACTGTGGCCTCCAAAGGGCCTCAAGTGTCCATCACAGCACTTCCCATGCTACAGGGACACAGATGAATGGCATGGCTATGTGACTGCATCCTCCACTGAGCCTCCACTGAGTCCCACTGCGTCTCCTGCATTATGAATGTGTTAGAACAAATCAGTGATGGACGGATGGTGGATGGATGGATGAAGGATAGATGGATGGACAGATGCGATGGATGGATAGATAAATGGATAGTTGGATAGAGGATAACCTGACTGGCTGGATCAGAGGATGGATGGATAGACAGTCAGATGAGATGACAGATGATGGATGGATGGATAGACAGTCAGATGAGATGGATAGGTGATGGATGGTGGATGAATGGATAGGTGATGGATGATGGATGGATGGATAGATGATGGATGATGGATGGATGGGTAGATGACGGCTGGGTGGGTGGATGGGTGAATGGATGGGTAGATGATGGATGATGGATGGATGGGTAGATGACGGCTGGGTGGGTGGATGGGTGAATGGATGGGTAGATGACAGATGGTGGGTGGATGGATAGATGACAGATGATGGATGGATGGATAGAAGACGGATAGGTGGGTGGATGGATAGATGACAGATGGGTAGATGATGGATGGATGGATAGATAAAGGCGTAGTTGGATAAAGGATAACCTGACTGGCTGGATCAGGGGATGGATGGACAGTCAGATGAGATGGATAGATGACGGATGGGTGGATGGATGGGGTGGCCACATAGGTGGATGTATAGGCAGGCAGATGGGTGGACAGAGGGATAGATGTGTAGGTGGCTGGGTGGATGGATGTTTCACAGACCGATGGGAGGATGGATGGACGAATGGACAGACACCCCTCCTTGGAGCCTCTCGAGCTATGTGGCAGCCCCATTCAGAGTCACTGGAGGTCAACCCAGAGAGAAGGCGAAACACACAGCAGGTGCCTTTGTCCATTCTCTGTCTCCCTCACCTTTTACATGAGACAAAGAAACGCAAATGGGGGTGGCTCCCTCTAGCCACGCCGACTCTCTCCCTCTGAACTGCCTACTCTCAGGTCTCTCCGTACCTCAGGACTCCTGCACAGGCTTTGCCCCCCACCTGGAGCGCTCTTGCTTCTGCTGTTCACCTGACTGACCCTTACTTACCCTGACTTACATGGCACTCCCTCAGGCCAGACCAGGCTGGCTGGCCTGTGTGTCTATTCCTGCCCCACAGAGGGGGGCTGGATGTTCAATCAAACCCTCCTGCGTGTGTATACGTGCATGCTCAGTTGTGTCTGACTCTTTGCAACCCCATGGACTGTAGCCTGCCAGGCTCCTTTGTCCATGGGATTCTCCAGGCAAGAATACTGGAGTGGGTTGCCATGCCCTCTTCCAGGGGGTCTTCCTGACCCAGGGATTGAACCCGAGTCTCTTGCATCTCCTGGTCACAGCTGGATTCTTTACCCACTGAGCCACCTCGGAAGCCCCAAACCCACCCAGGAATGGCCAAACCACAGCAACTCTTGGGGTAACCTTGGAGAAGTGCATGGAGCCCTCTGGAGAAGGGGCGATGCCGCTGTTGTTGCTGGCCCACAGGGTGCTGGGAGGGGGTCACTGGAACACCCACTCTCTGAGTTTTCCTGACTGTTTCCTGCTGAGTTGAATGACTTACTCTTTTCTAAAGTCAGGAAGTTCCCGTGCATCCAGGCATCCCAGGACCACAGAACAGGGAGTCGCAGCACTAAGGAATGGCGGAGTCGCGGCACTGTGAGTTAATGGAAACATGGAACCGCAGCCTGCTCAGGCCATGGCATTGTGGGACCCCAGGGCTAGAAGCCTGCACACTCAGGGGATGTGGCCTCTAGTCAACAGGAGCTCAGAACTGGGGGTGGCAGAAGCCACGGAGTCCTAGGGGGCCTGAGACACAGCACCCAGGAATCCCACACAGGAGGTGCCGTAAGATGGAGTCTCAGAGCTGAGCCCATCAGAAACACCGCCTCGGCTCCACCTTCACCTGTTGGCTGGCCAGAGAGGCTCTCAGAGGCCACGGAAGCTTGGAGGCACTTTCTCTCCACCCCTGGGGCAGCCACAGGAGAGAAGGACCACGCCGTCATCCAGGCCTGGAGCCAGCCAGCCGCCAAACACTCAGCGAGTCCCCTGTTGCCAGGGCCAAGTGAATCTGTCCAGGTGCCGAGAACCAGTGCCAGCCTCCGGCCAGGCGCGCCGGGACGCCGAGTGCTCAGCAGCAAGTGGAAAAAGAATCAACGGGTTCCTTCTACATCCACATCCTCTTAAAAGCCAACAGCAACATGACTGGGGGGGAGGCTGTACCCTGGCTGCATCGCCTCCGGATGGCGGCGACAGGAAGCAGCCCCCCAGCACTGCTTCTGCCCACGCCAGGAGTCACAGCCCAGCTCGGATTGCACAGACACATCCGTGCGTTAATGGACTCTCCAGGGACTGTTCACCCAGCAGACCTGACACCTGAAGCCCAGAATAGCCAGTCTGTTTTGGAGAGGGAAACTGAGGCCCAGAGGTGAAGACTGCTGGCCCGGATCACAAGGGTGAGAGCTGAGACTCAGATCCAAGCCTGCTGGATGCTAAGAGTGAGCTTGCCACCACCAAAACAGGCTTCCTCTCGGGCTTCCTCAGCCCCATCCTCCCGTTTCTCAGTGTGATCGAGCATGGAAGGCAGAAACCTGGGCTTCGGCGATTCCTTCCCTTTGCCGAGCTCAGATCCTCTTGTTCACGGGGCTGCCGTGGGGACGAAACACGATCGTAGTGAGTGCTCGTTGGACCTGGCATTGCTGTCATGAAAGAATTTTCCCTTCCTTCCATCTTACAGACGGGGAAGCAGAGGGCCAGGGAGGGGATTCCAGCCCTCCCGAGGCCCCCGGCACCTGCAGGGAGGGCAGCTCTCGTCATGATAGGGACATGGGTATGAACAAAACCAGCTGATTTTCTGAAACACCAAGTTACAGGGGAGAAAGGTCATCCCTTGCTGCCTTACCTTACCATCAGGGTTACCTTCAGGTATGGCTGGATCCAGAACCCCAAATGATGCCTTCAAGATCTGTTTCTGTCAGCTGTCTTCTTCCTCCAAGAATTGTCAAAAAATACACATGACATGGAACTTATCATTTCAACAAATTTTAAAGCGTACAAGTCCGTAGGTTTTGGTACTCTTGTGGTATCAGGCAATCATTAGCTCTATATAGTTCCAGAACATTTTCATCTTCTCCCCAAAGGAAAACCCATCCCGAGTATCAGTCACTCCCAATCCCCCTGCCTCCAGCCCCTGGCAGCCACTACTCTGCTTGCTTTCTCCGTGGACGTGCCTATTCTAGACACTTCATATAAATTGAATCATACAACATGTGTTCTTTCGTGTCTGGCCTCCCTCACTCAGCCTGTCTTCAGGGCTCAGCCCCGCTGTAGCACGTATCAGTTTCATGCCTTATTGTGCCAGAACTGCCTTCCACTGGACGCACGGACCGCATTGCGTTTATCTGTTCACCAGTTGACGGACGTTTGGGTGATTTCCACCTTTTGGCTGTTGTGAATACAGAACGCTGTGAACATGTGTGTGCAAGTTTCTGAACACCTGTTTTCAGCCTGCGGGTGACACCGCTGGGTCTTACGATTCTATGATGAGCTTGGTTCACTTTCTGGGGAAGCGCCGTGCTGTTTTCCACGGCGGCTGCAACACGTGATGCTCACACCAGCAATGCACAGGGTTTCCGTCTCTCCGCATTCTTGCCAACACCTGGTTTTTAGATTTTTTTGATTACGGTCATCCTAGTGGGTGTGAGGTGATGTCTCCTTGTGGTTCTGATTTGCGTCTCCCTCATCAGCCTTCTTCCTGCTTCTTGGAGTGGTAGAGATGGGTCAGGCTTAAATTTCCCCATCCCCATGATCCAGCAGAAATAGAGCACCCTTCTCCCGCCAGGCCCAGCAGAGACCTTAGAACTGAAACTTGCTGGCCCAGTTCAGGTTTCTGTCTGTAGGTACAGGGCTTTGACTGGAGAGGCCACAGATTGAAGTCATCCTCTCGAGGTGGGGGAAAGGGGTCAGCCCCTCCGGGACGCCACCAGAGGCAAACAGTGGACACTGGACCCCCTACCTGCCTGCTGTGTTAGTGGCCGTTCTGGGATTAAGGCTGTCGGATGCCATCTGTAAGGGAGGTGACCGTGGTACTGTGCCAAGCCTCCATCCTCTGCCTCCATTTCCAAACACTGTGTTCAAAGTGCCTCTTGTTCCCTTCTGCTTGTGGGGAGGGTGGCGGTCCCAGCTCTGACCCAGGCTTCCCTGGAACCCTGCCACTGGGGGCAGCTCCAGGCCCAGCCCAGGCCCTTCCTTCCTCTGCTGGCCTCTTGACCCCCTCTGGGTACCAGGCAACCTTGAACATCACAAGGAAACAGGCTTTGCCTGGAACGGCTGCCGCCACCAGTCTTTTATTTCCAAATGGCTGGCGGTGGCAGAGGAACCCACGCTCACTGATTTCTCGTCCCATCACTCATGCCGAGGCTGCTCACCTGAGATTTGTCTCCCTCACTCCCCCAGCCCCACTTCAAGCCCTGAGGTGTTGAAATGGGGGAAATACAGAATCACAAGGAATCATGAAGATTGGGTTTGTGACCATAACCCAGGGCAGAAGAAGGAAGGAGGCAGGGAGCAAACAGAAGCCCAGAGAGGGCAAGACATTTGCTCAGGGCCACACAGTAAAGGAGAAGCAGCTCTGATTTAGTCTTCACCTTTTTTTTTGGTTTTCTAACCAAAGGGTAATTGCCTTTCAATATTGTGCCGGTTTCTGCCATACAGCAACGCAAACCAGTCATAACTATATATGGCCTCTTTGTCTTCAGCCTCCTTCCCCCCACCCCCACCCCTCCGCTCTGTTTCTAAAATTATGTTTTATTGTAGTAAAAACATATAACATGGACTTCCCTGGTGGTCCAATGGTTAGGAATCTGCCTGCCAGGGCAGGGGAGACGGGTTTGATCCCTGGGCTGGAAAGATTCCACGTGCCGTGGGGCAACTAAACCCCTAGGCTGCAACTACGGCGCCTTCTTGCCACAACTACCGCGGCCCACGAGCTCCAGGGCCCACGTGCCGCAGCCGCTGACGTCTGTGCCCCAGAGCCCGGCAAGAGGAGCCGCTGCAATGAGAAGCCCTCACACCACAACTGGAGAGTAAGCCCAGCTCGCCACCACTAGACAAAGCCCACGCACGACAATGAAGACCTAGCGCAGCCAAAAATAACAATCTAAAAAAAACACGTAACATAAAACTTTCCATTATAATCAGTGTATGGCTCGCTGGCATGAAATGTGTTCACGTTGTTGGGCAACCATCCCTGCCATCCATTTCCAGAGCACTTTCAGCTTGAAAACCTGAAACTCTGTCCCCATTAAGTAACTCCCCATCCCTCCCCTGCCCCCGCCACTTGTCTCCACTTCTTTTTTTTTTTTTTAATAATTTTATTTATTCAATTTAGTTCTGGCAGTGCTGGGTCTCTGCTGCTGCGACGGCCTGCTTTCCTCTAGTTGGGATAGAGTGTGGGCTGCTCTCTAGTTCCGTGCACGACTTCTCAGGCAGCGGCTTCTCTTGTTGAGGTCCCCGGGCTCTGGAGCACATACGGGCTTAGTCGCTCTGTGACATGTGGGATCTTTCGGGACCAGGGATTGAACCCGTGTCTCCTGCATTGGTGGGTGGATTCTTTCCCACTGACCCACCAGGGAAGCCCCTGTCCCCACTTCTTAAGCCACCCTTGAACCACTTCCTCCTAGCAACTGGGATCAGAAGACTGGAAAGCGATTCGAACTTGGTTCTCACCCCACCTGATTTTAAGCCGCTGACTTGTGCCCCTGTTCTGGAAGGTCTAGGACCGCTGGGGTCTTGCCCATGGGATGCCAAGCTGGGCTGTGAATGGTCTGACCCGAGGAAGTTGTCGTGAGCGTAATGCTGACTCCCGAGGTGGGGGCTGTTGTTCTCCTCCCTGTAGAGACAGAAAACTGAGGCCCAGGTACGTGACAGCCCCTGTCTAGCGAATCTCAGACCCCGCCCCGTGGGGCCGGGAGGGCCTCTGGACAGGGTGGGCCTTGGCTGGTCTCAGGGGCTGGTCCCCAGTGCAGGGCCCCGGGCAGGACACGCAACTGGTGCTTCAGGAGGCCTTGCAAGTGCAGAGGATGCCTCCATTTCTGATGGGAAACTGAGTCACCTTTCATGGCCAGGGAAATGTTGGGACCTAGCTTTTTGCCCTCCTGACCCCTGTCGCCACTCCTAAACAGGCCCTTGGGCGGGTCTCAGCTCTGTGGGTTGGCGGGGGGCCCGCGGCCTGTTTTTCCACCAAGCGCTTAGGTTGACACCAGGAGGGGTGAGGCCTCAGCGCTGGTGATTATTTTCTTAACCTTTGCAGTTGCAGCCAGAGACACAAAGCTGAAACACTCTTGCCCCCCACAGCCGGCCGGGCCCTGGCCGGTGATGCCACATGGAGGCCTGACCCGCTGGATGCCTGGACGCCAGGCCTCCCCAGACCGCACGGTCTTGGGGCTGCCTCCAACTCCACGTCTGGATTTCTCGACTTGGTCCCGATTTCCAGCTGGAACAAAAGGATCCGCATGGAGAAAACTTGAGCCCTGCCTGTTTGCACAAAGCCTGGGGGTTTACGGCTGGGTCTGCGCCCCTGCCTGCCTCTCCCAGGTGAAGCGCCGCTCCAGGCCTGATGTCAAAGGCCACTCTTGGCCCACAAGGCCCACGGTTCTACCTGGAGCCCGACCAACCTGGCCCAGGCATGTGGTGCCAACCAGACACCTTGACCGCATGACCAAGGCACGGCTGTTGGTACCCTGATGTCATCTCTCCCAGGCCGTCTGTTTCCCAGCAGCCTCACCATCCACTCCACGCTGGGCCTAAGGCCTGGGCCGCGTCTGAGACTCCTCCCTCCACCCCCCACCACGCTCAGTTTGTCAGCAGCCCTGGTCCCCTCAGCCTACAAAACATACAAATCCAAGCAATGTGCTCCTCCCTGCGACCTGGCCCTGGTTTCCGCCCTGCTGACTCCTAGCTGGACACTGCCCACACTTCCCTAGCATAGCCGCAGGGGATGTCTCCGATCCATAAATCAAATCCTGTTCCTCTCTGGTTCACACACCCTCCATGGCTCCCTATTACTCTCAGAATAAATTCCACCTCCTGTCTGTGGCCTGCAAACCCCACCTGATCTGACTTCATCGCATCCCTCCCTCCTATCTCTTCCTTTCCTCACCGTGTTCCAGCCACACTGGCCTCCCCACTGTTCTGCCAACAGCTATGCCCTTTCCCACTCCAGGACCTTTGCACGAGCCATCCTTTCTGTCTGAAATTCTCATTCTTCATATTTACAAGGTACTTTCCTGCCCTTCAGATCTCAGCTTAAATGTCACCATCCTCAGAAGGCCTCCTCAACTCCTGAGCAAAATTACCTTCACTCAACTTTCTTCCAAACATTCTTCACTCTTTGAAATTATCTTCTTTGTGTGTATGGTCACAGAAATACAGTCTTTTATCCCCAGCCTGTACCATCACTCCCAACACAGGAAATGGATGCTGTCTTCTCAAGGACAAAGGGATATACCAGCCACAATGTCAAGGTTTGAGGAACATCTACCCCTCTGAGGCCCCCTAACCTTCCCAGCAATGCCCCAGGATTTAGAACCAAGAACTTCACTCTCAATACATGGCTGAATGGTTGGAGATGTGATTGGGGTGCCAGCCAGGGGGGGCCAGGAGGAGGGGACATCTAAGCTCCAGCTGAAGGAGCTATGAGAATAAACCAGTCAGAGGCCGCAAAGGGTGCTCAGGCTGGGGGAACCAGTGTGCGCAAAAGCTTGAGGGTGGTGAGAACAAGGCCGTGTTCCCAGTCCTGGGTGTGGTGGAGCGCAGGGGGCAGGCCAGACAATGAAGTCTAGACTTCATCCTGGGGCAATAGGAAGACATGGGAGTTGTGTGGACCCCGCTGCGCTGTGCTGGGCACTGGGAGGCTCCTTCCTTAGACGTCAGCACCCTGCGGTTGCTCGTATTTGCTGGGAACATCTCAGAGCAGCTTTATATGAATTCCTGTGGAGAACTGTCTCTGACGGGCCAGGCCACTTGCCATCTGCGCCACCACAGGACTCGGGGAGGTCTGCTGGTCTTCAGGAGCCTCCAGGCCCAGATAACACCCCGACAGCACCAGGGCCCTGCTGCCGCCCCTCGGCCTCCCCTGAGGATGGCTGGGCCCCCTGGGCCCTAGGCCTGGCTTCCCCTTCCAGGCCCTCAGTGGACGCCAAAGACCTCTCTTCTTACTCCCCTGGAATTTTCCTTGCAGGCCCTGCCAACGCCTCCAGGAATATATTAAAAAGAAACTGTTTCCAGTCCGAGCAGGGCTGTTTTATGGTTCTAGGGGCTGGGAGGCTGACCACAGAGTGGAAAGGCCGTGTCATGACGCTGTTCCTTCGGCAGAGCGGCTCGGACCCTGCTTGCCTCCTGGGCCCTCCTTAGAGGCCCAGCCTCCTTCAGGGTTTCCTAGCCAAGCAAAGCCCCCCTTTACCCCTGTCCCCCAAACGGAGGAGAAAGTCCCCAGCAAAGCAGAGGCTCGGGGTAAAGCTGGGAGCTCATGCTTTTCCCAACATTTATTCATTCGACAAACACCTGCTGAGCCCCTACTGTGTGCTGGTGTCTTTGGGTGCCGGGGACATAGGAATAAGTGGGGACTGTCTTGTCCTTGAGTGGGGACTGGAATCAGGTGGGAAAGGGTGCTACCGTACCCCCAGGTCAAAGCTGAAGGAGCTATGAGAATAAACCAGTCAGAGGCCGCAAAGGGTGCTCAGGCTGGGGGAACCAGTGTGCGCAAAAGCTTGAGGGTGGTGAGAACAAGGCCGTGTTCCCAGTCCTGGGTGTGGTGGAGCGCAGGGGGCAGGCCAGACAATGAAGTCTAGACTTCATCCTGGGGCAATAGGAAGACATGGGAGTTGTGTGGACCCCGCTGCGCTGTGCTGGGCACTGGGAGGCTCCTTCCTTAGACGTCAGCACCCTGCGGTTGCTCGTATTTGCTGGGAACATCTCAGAGCAGCTTTATATGAATTCCTGTGGAGAACTGTCTCTGACGGGCCAGGCCACTTGCCATCTGCGCCACCACAGGACTCGGGGAGGTCTGCTGGTCTTCAGGAGCCTCCAGGCCCAGATAACACCCCGACAGCACCAGGGCCCTGCTGCCGCCCCTCGGCCTCCCCTGAGGATGGCTGGGCCCCCTGGGCCCTAGGCCTGGCTTCCCCTTCCAGGCCCTCAGTGGACGCCAAAGACCTCTCTTCTTACTCCCCTGGAATTTTCCTTGCAGGCCCTGCCAACGCCTCCAGGAATATATTAAAAAGAAACTGTTTCCAGTCCGAGCAGGGCTGTTTTATGGTTCTAGGGGCTGGGAGGCTGACCACAGAGTGGAAAGGCCGTGTCATGACGCTGTTCCTTGGCAGAGCGGCTCGGACCCTGCTTGCCTCCTGGGCCCTCCTTAGAGGCCCAGCCTCCTTCAGGGTTTCCTAGCCAAGCAAAGCCCCCCTTTACCCCTGTCCCCCAAACGGAGGAGAAAGTCCCCAGCAAAGCAGAGGCTCGGGGTAAAGCTGGGAGCTCATGCTTTTCCCAACATTTATTCATTCGACAAACACCTGCTGAGCCCCTACTGTGTGCTGGTGTCTTTGGGTGCCGGGGACATAGGAATAAGTGGGGACTGTCTTGTCCTTGAGTGGGGACTGGAATCAGGTGGGAAAGGGTGCTACCGTACCCCCAGGTCATGGGGCTCTAAAGGGGCCCAGGGGACTTCCCTGGAGGTCCAGTGACTAAGATTCTGAGCTTCCAATGCAAAGGGTGCAGGTTCAATCCCTGGTCAGGGAACTGGGATCCCGTATGCAGCGTGGCATGGCCAAAACTTAAAAAAGGAGGTCAGGGAAGGAGGCAGCTGTCTTGAGGTGATACAGGAAGTAAGAGAAGGCATAGCACCCAACACAGGCAAAGCAGTTCCAAAGCCACCTTCTTTTGTCTCATTGAGGCTGAATTCCCAAAATGGAGAAATCACCATTTTAAAGTGAGCGATTCAGTGGCATTTAGCACATTCACAATGTTGTGCAACCACCACCTTTGCCTCATTCCAGAACTGTTTCATCATGCCAGAAAGAAACTTCGTACCCATTGAGTCACTCCCCACCTCTCTCCCCCAACCCCTGGCAACCACTAATTTACTTTCTGTCTCTATGGATTTACCTGTTTGGATATTTCTCATAAAGGGAGTGATATGACATGCAGCCTTTTGTGCCCGGCTTTTTTTACTCATTGTAATGGTTTCGAGGTTCATCCATGATGTAAGGTGTGCTGAGGCTTCATCCCCTTTCATCGTCTATATTGCCGTGAACGTCCCTGAGAATTGCTTTGGCTGCATCCCATGGATTCGGTATGACTGTGTTCTCATAATCATTTCTCTCAAGATATTTTAAGATCTCTTTGATTTCATCATTGACCCATTAGTTTTGGTTTTAATAAAGCATTCTTATAAGCTGCTGCTGCTGCTAAGTTGCTTCAGTCATGTCCGACTCTGTGTGACCCCATAAACAGCAGCCCACCAGGCTCCGTCCCTGGGATTCTCCAGGCAAGCTATTTCTTTATTTTTTCTTTCTCTGGTTGCTGCAAGCAGGGGCTACTGTGTTTGGGCCTCTCCTTGTGGTGGCTTTTCTTGTTATGGAGCACAGGCTTCAGTAGTTGCCACGTGCAGACTCAGTAGCTGTGGCTCACAGGCTTAGCTGCCCCGAAGCACGTGGGGTCTTCCCGGATCAGGGATTGAACCCGTGTCCCAGGAGGAGAAGGCGGCGACAAAGGATGAAATGGTTGGATGACATCATCAACTCAACGGACGTGAATTTGAGCAAACTCCGGGGAGATAGTGAAAGGCAGGGAAGCCTGGTGTGCTGCAGTCCGTGAAGTCGAAAAAAGTTGGGCACTTCAGCAACTGAACGACAGAAACAACCCCTGCGCTGGGGGGCAGCCTCTCAACCACTGGGCCATCAGGAGAGTCTGGCCCGTTGGTTTTTCAGTAGATGCTGTTTAGTCTCCATACCAGTGCCTCTCTCAATATGTGTGTGCCAGTTTTGATGTGAACAGGTGTCTTCACTTCTCCTGCTGCTGCTAAGTCACGTCAGTTGTGTCCGATTCTTAGTGACCCATGGACTGTAACCTACCAGGCTCCTCTGTCCATGGGGTTCTCCAGGCAAGAGTACTGGAGTGGGTTGCCACTTCCTTCTCCATCACTTCTCCTGGGTCTATGCCTGTAACTGAAATTGTTGGATCATATGGAAAGTCCATGTGGGACTGTTTGATAAACCTCAAACCTATTTTCTGCAGCAACTGAAAGCCTCTCAGTCATGTCCGACTCTTTTGTGATCCCATGGACTATACAATCCATGGAATTCTCTAAGTCAGAATAGTGGAGTGGATAGCCTTTCCCTTCTCCAGGGGATCTTCCTGACCCAGGAATCAAACCAAGGTCTCCTGCATTTCAGGCAGATTCTTTACCAACTGAGCTATCAGGAAGCCCCCTTTTCTGCAGCAAAGCTGGGTTCATTATGCTGAGTTTGGTAAACCAGGAACACATGAACCCTTCTTTGGACAATTCAGACCCAAGAAGCCACTCTGACCCACCCAGAACCAGGTAGCCAGGAAATCAGCTGACAGTGCCCCAGGACTGTGTGCCCGGGAACTGTCCATGTTAATTCCCTCTATGATTCGGCAGACCTTCTGCTGAAGCTCCATTGGCACAGAGAATTCTCAGGCCTGAGTGATTGCTGTCCTGTCCTACTGACTGGAGTCTGGGTCCTGGCCCCAGCTTGTAGTCAGCCCAAGCTGAGGCCCTGACTAAGTCCCTGGTCCACCTCCTATCAGGACATATCACTGAGGGCTGCCAGCCACTTGGGTCTTGCGCTATTAGAGCAGGCGAGAATCAATGGTTTAATGATGTCCATCATCCTCCATGAAGTACTCCCATTTTCATTATAAAAATGTTCAAAGTGAAAAGGTGAAAGTGTTAGTCGCTCAATCATGTCTAACTCTTTGCAACTCCATGGACTGTAGCCCACCAGGCTCTTCTGTCCATGGGATTCTCCAGGCAATGTTGAAACGTACTGCCAAATTGAGAGAATCATATATTACCCGCACCATGGACCCATTTCTCAGACTCTAAATTGTCAAGCATTGGTCTCATAGGCTTCCTTTACCCTCTTCATTATTTTTAAACAACTTTCACACAACGTACAATGCACTCTTCTTTTAAACTGAAGTATAGTTGATTAATGTTGTGTTAATTTCTGCTGTACAGCAAAGTGATTCAGTTATATATATATATGTATGTATATATACCGGAGAAGGCAATGGCACCCCACTCCAGTACTCTTGCCTGGAAAATCTCATGGATGGAGGAGCCTGGTAGGCTGCAGTCCAAGGGGTCACAAAGAGTCAGACACAACTGAGCGACTTGACTTTCACGTTTCACTTTCCTGCATTGGAGAAGGAGATGGAAACCCACTCCAGTGTTCTTGCCTGGAGAATCCCAGGGACAGGGAGCCTAGTGGGCTGCCGTCTATGAGGTCGCACAGAGTCGGACACGACTGAAGTGACTTAGCAGCAGCATGTATATGTGTGTGTGTGTGTGTGTGTGTGTGTGTGTGTTAGTCGCTCGATTGTGTCCAGCTCTGCAACCCCATGGCCTCGCCAGGGTCCTCTGTCCATGGGATCCTCCAGGCAAGAATACTCAAGTGTGTTGCCATTCCCTTCTCCAGGAGATCCTGACCCAGGGATTGGACCCAGGTCTCCTGCATTGCAGTCAGATTCTTGACTGTCTGAGCCACTAGGGAAGCCCTATACATATAATAGTCTTTTTTTACGTATTCTTGTCCATTATGGTTTATCACAGGGCACTGAATATAGTTCCTCCTGCTGTACAGGGGGCCTGATCTGTCCATTCTGTATTTGCTAATTTGCATCTGCTAACCCCTAACTCTCAATCCACTCCTGTCCCATCCCTCCTGCCTGGTAACCACAACTCTGTTCTCTATGTCTGTGAGTCTGTTTCCATTTCGTGAAAGTCACTCAGTCGTGTCTGAATCTTTGTGACCCCATGGACTATACAGTCCATGGGATTCTCCAGGTTAGGATACTGGAGTGCATAGCCTTTCCCTTCTCCAGGGGATCTTCCCAACCCAGGAATCGAACCCAAGTCTCCCGCATTGCGGGAGGATTCTTTACCAGCTGAGCCACAAGGGAAACCCAAGAATACTGGAGTGGGTAGCCTATCCCTTCTCCAGTGGATCTTTCCAACCCAGGAATCAAACCAGGGTCTCCTGCATTGCAGGCAGATTCTTTACCAACTGAGCTATCAGGGAAGCTTCTGTTTCATAGACAGGTTAATTTATGTCATATTTTATTGCATAGAGGTGATGTTGGTGATGGACATGGAGGCCTGGAGTGCTGCGATTCATGGGGTCGCAAAGAATCGGACACGACTGAGCGACTGAACTGAACTGAAGTGAACTGATGTCATATGGTATTTGCCTTTCTGTTTCTGACTTACTTCATTTCGGGTGATACTCTCTGCATCCATCCATGTTGCTCCAAATGGTGTTGTTTCATTTTTTATGGCCGAGTAATATTCCATTGAGTATATGTATCACATCTTTGTCCATTCATCTGTCTATGGACAGGTAAGTTGCTTCCACGTTGTGGCTATTGTGAATAGTCCTGCAATGAACATTGGGGTGCATGCACCTTTTTGAATTAGAGTTTTGTTTGAATATACACCCAGGTGTGGGATTTCAGGATTGTAAGGCAACTTTATTCTTAGCTTTCTGAAGATACTCCATACTGTTTTCCAGAGTGGCTGCACCAACTTCCATTCCCTCCCACAGTGCAGGAGGGTTCCAGTTTCTCCACACCCTCTGTTGCATTTGTTATTTGCAGCCATTTTAATGATGGCCATTCAGACCAGCCCTCACCTAATTTTTATTTAATGTATCCTTTTAAAACACGGTATGTGTGTGCTGTCGCTTCAGTCATGTCTGACTTTTTGCCTCCCCACAGACTCTAGTCCACCAGGCTCCTCTGTCCATGGGATTCTCCAGGCAAGAATACTGGAGTGGGTTGCCATTTCCTTCTCCAGGAGATCTTCCAGACCCAAGGTCTGAACACCCATCTCCCACACTGCATTCGGACTCTACCGCTGAGCCACCAGGGAAGCCCCTACATGGAAAATACTTAACCTAAAATTTATTGGCACTCAGTGGTCATCAGAGAAATGCAAATCAAAACTGCAATGAGAGGACCACCTTGGTGGCCCAGTGGTTAAGAATCCGCCTTCCAATGCAGGCGATGAGTGTTTGATCCCTGGTCAGGAAACTAAGATACCACACACCTCAGAGCAACTAAGCCCACAAGCCACAACTGCTGAGCCCAGTGCCACAGCGAAAGATCCTGCATAATGTAATGAAAAGCCTACCAACTGCGGCAAAGACCCGGCAGAGCCAAGTTAATTAATTAATTAATTTTTAAAAAGTCAAGGAGGTCTGGAGTAGAGGCATCGATGGACAATCAGGAGTGGACTAAAGCACAGAATTCCTGGATCAGCATCAACGGAAATCACCCACCATGATGAAGGCTTGGCACAGCCACATGGACCACGTGACCCAGCCAACCAGTGTCAGCCGCCTTTGTCATTTGTCACGTGGTAGGCAAGCGACAAGAAGGACCATGCGTCAGAGAAGGAGTGGTATGTGGTTCATGCCATTTACTGGGATGATCTGGAATGCTCCAGCTTATCAGCCAGAGAGGTTAACACTGACATCAGGCAGGACCTAAATCAGAAATATTCGCTGGAAGGGCTGATGCTGAAGCTGAAACTCCCAATACTTTGGCCACCTGATGTGAAGAACTGATTCATTGGAAAAAACCCTGATGCTGGGAAAGATTGAAGGTGGGAGGAGAAGAGGACGACAGAGGATGAGATGCTTGGGTGGCATCACCAACTTGATGGACATGGGTTTGAGCAGGCTCCAGGAGTTAGTGATGGACAGGGAAGCCTGGCATGCTGCAGTCCATGAGGTCAAAAAGAGCTGGACACAACTGAGTGACTGGACTGAACTGAACTGGATCAGGAAGCGTCCTTCGGGACTTTACAAGGTGATTAAGACCTCACCTTCCAATGCAGAGGATGCAAGTTCGATCCCCGGTCAGGGTGCTAAGATCCCACATGCCTCACAGCCAAAAACAGAAAACAAAAATTAAAGCAGAGGCAATATTGTAACAGATTAAAGAAAGACTTTAAAATGGCCCACATCAAGACAAAATCTTTAAGAAAGGGAAGAGTACTTTGACCTGGTAGAAACCTTCTCCTTGCTTCTACCCGAGCCTCTCTTCACCTTCTTTCCTTCCCTCTCTTCTCTCAGGGAGACACCTGCATTGTTGGGATTGCCTGTGGGGGCTCCAACAAACCTCTAGCACATCTAATCCTTTCTTGATGTCCCTGGATTACGCTCCTTCCACAAATATCCATATTCTCAGGGACTCATGTCCACCTCCCTGTTGTTCACACGTGTAAGGTAACAGCGGTAGACCTCTTGTGCCCTGTTCTGTGATTTTTTTTTTTTCACTTAAAACATATCCAGGAGATCAGTCCCTATCACGTCTCACAGCACTGCTCCTCCCCTTTTCATGGATGTGATATTCACCTAACATAATTCACCATCTTAAAGTGGATGATTCAGGGGGCACTTAGTACATCCACAATGCCGTGCAATCACCAGCTCTCTCTGCTTTCTCTTTTTAATTGTATTGAAGTATAGGTGATTTACAGTGTTGGGTTAATTTCTGCTGTGCAGCAGTGATTCACTTACATATATATATACATGTTCTTTTCTATTATGCTTTATCACAAGATATTGAATATAATTCCCTGTGCTTTATGGTGGGAAGTTGTTGGTCTCCACGTTCTAATCATTTTTTATCAAGCCCACAAAATACCTGGTAGCCTTGAACAGCCACCCCCGACTCCCTCCTTCCCCTCATGCTCTAACAACCACTGACCTGCTTTCCATCTCTGTTCTGGGCATTTAATACACATAGAACAACACACTCTGTGGCCCTCTGCGTCTGGCTTATTTCACTGAGCATGATGTTTCCATCCATGCTGCAGCACGTGTCAGTCTCCACTCCTTTTTGACAGCTAAATAATATTGGATTGTACGTTGTACAAGAGAAAGACCCAGTCCTTTTGCATGTCTCCTTTACTCACACACTACAATCATACAACACTTCTGACAGCCAGCTCTATGCGTCATTTCCCCCCAAAACTGAGCAGTTCTGTGACACAAGCTGGGTGTACTACAATTCAACTCAATTCTCACACTGTCAGGCCGGAGAAAACATCAGATCCCACAGGCTAAGGGCTCAGTTCTATGAGATTGCCCCTCCTTTCGGAGGCCAGTTACAAGTAATAGGCTACCCACAACTTCTGTTTGACTGGACTAGAAGGGGCTTCCATGACCTTCTCCCATTTGGATTCAGTTCTGTGCCAGAGCAGCTCATAGAACTCAAGGAAACACATCCATTTACCAGTTTACTGAAGGATATGATAAAAGACACAGATGAACAGCCAGATGAAGCAAGACATAGACGAGGTCTGGGAGGGTCCTATGCACAGGAACTGTCCGTGTGGAGTCATGATGCATCATTCCCTCTGTGTGGGTGTGTTCACACACCTGAAACCTGAGCCCCATATTATTGAAATTTTAATGGAAGCTTCCTCACATAAGCATGGTCAATTGTTAACTGTGTTTCCAGCCCCTCTTCCCTTTCTGGAGCATAGAGGGTAAGATCAAAAATTCCAATCTTCTACTCATGGCTCCATCTTTCTGGTGATCAGCTGCCATCCAGGAGCCCAATCAGAATCACTTCATTCACAAAAGATGTTGGTGCTCCTATCACTTAGTGGGTAACAAGAGTTTCTTGTTGCTGTTCCTGTGCCAGGAACTGCTGGCAGAAATCTATCTGCATATTTTCTATTATCTCAACACAGACACGTCATGGTCTGTTCATTTGTCTGTTGATGAACATTTGGACTGTTTCCACTTTTGGCTGTTACGACTGTGCTGCTATGGATATTTGTTCACAGGTGTTTCTCAGAGCCCCTGTTTCCGGTTCTCCAGGAATCTATTCCTAGGAGCAGAAGGGCTGGTAACTCTGGCTTCCCAGGTGGTGCTAGAAGTGAAGAACCTGCCTGCAAGTGCAGGAGACCGGAGATGCAGGTTCAGTCCCTGGGTTGGGAAGACCCGCTGGAGAAGGGTGTGGCAACCCACTGCAGCATTCTTGCCTGGAGAGTCCTGTGGACAGAGGAGCCTGGTGGGCTACAAGTTCATAGCGTCGCAAGAGTCAGACACAACTTAAGTGGCTTAGCATGCGGTCACTGTGTTTAACATTTTTAGGAACTTGCCACCTATTTATTTATCTTCTCTACCTCCTTAAAAAAAGTATTTATTTGGCTCCATCGGGTCTTAGTTGCAGCATGCAGGCTCTCTAGTTGTGGTGGGCAGTCGTAGCTGCCCCAAGGCATGTGGGAGCTTAGTTCCCTGACCAGGGATCAAACCCACCTCCCATGCACGGGAAAGGAAGGTCTTCTTCCTCTGTTAAGATTAAGCATGGCATTTTTTTCTTTTTAATAGTTAACTTTATTGGTGGGCACACTGGGTCCTCGTTTCTGTGCGAGGGCTTGCCCTAGCTGTGGAGAGTGAGGGTTACTCTCCAGGTGCATTGCGTGGGCTTCTCGCTGTGGAGGCCTCTCTTGCTGTGGAGCCCAGGCTCTGGCACACAGGCCTCAGTAGCTGCAGCACATGGGTTCAGTAGGTTAGGCTGGTGGACTCTTAACTACTCAGGGATTGGACCTGCGTCCCCTGCACTGACAGGCAAATTCTTACCCACTGTATCACCAGTGGGTGATACATCTAGAAGGCGAATGCTTAGTCACCAGAGTACCAGGGACAATCTCTCTACTTCTTTTTTTTTTTTTTTTAATTTATTTTTGTTTTATTTATTTGGCTGCGCCGGTTCTGAGTCACAGCATGCAGCACCTTCAATCTTCATTGCAGTGTGCTGGAACGTCAGTTGTGATATGCGGTCTCTTAGTTGCCACCTTTGGGATCTAGTTCCCTCAGCAGGGATAGAACTTGGACCTCCTGCATTGGGAGCTCAGAGTCTTAGCCACTGGACCACCAGGGAAGTCCTTCTACCTCCTTTTTGAAAGCTACATAAGATTCTATTATAAGGGCACACAGCAGTTGACTCACCAGACCCTTCTGATTAAGTACCTTCTGCACACGTAGCTTCTAATTTTTCCACACGGCTGTAGAGATCCCAGCACCGCACCCCGTGGGTAGCCGTGTGACTTCATCTGAGTAAATCACTGGATGTGCAAAGCCTCAGCTAAATGATTTGTGCATCTCTACGTTGAGTCCCTTTTCCCAAATTGCCCATTGGGGATTTCACACACACAGAGTTGATCACTGCATCCTCATCCATTCAACCTTATCTCTCACACTTAGAAGAGGGCTGATGTGAAAGTCAGTCATGTCTCTCACTGATCTTTCAATTTGTATGCTTTTTTATCTTGCTTAGATCTCAGCCCCCTTTTTTTTTCATTATTATTACTGTTGCTATGATGTATTGGTTCATGGTCTTTTCTGATTTGGGGTGGGGGCTAGTTTTTGCCCTCTAGGCATAGTTCAGATATTGATGAAATTCACTCAGGCTGGGGAGAGAGCAGCCCTCGAGTTTCACACAGAGCCAAACTCTAAGGCCATGCCCTGAGAACTAGTGGGAACTTGAAAAGGAGTCTTAATATAATATTATTTACATACCTGTTCAACCAGCGTTCAGAGAGCCTGACTGTGTGGTAGACCTCTTTATAGGCTGAACTTGACTGGGAAATGATAAGTTGAAATCCTAACCCCTGGCACTTACAAATGTGACCTTATTTGGAAAAAGAATCTTTGCAGTTGTCATCAAGATGAGGTCATACTGGAGCAGGATGGACCTTAATCCAATGATTGCTATTCTTATAAAATGCAGGGAGGGACTTCATTGGTGGTCTGGTGGTTAAGAAGCTGCCTGTCAATGCAGGGGATACGGGTTTGACTCCCTCTGTGGGAAGATTCCATGTGCCTTCAGGCAGCTAAGCCCGTGTGCCACAATTACTGGAGCTCACGTGCCCTCGAGCCCGTGCTCTGCAACGAGAGAGGCCACTGAAATGAGAAGCCCACGTACCGCAACTAGACAAAGCGCATACACAGCAACAAAGACACAGCACAGCTGTACATAAATAAATAAAAATTTTTAAAGTGGAGGAGAGGACACAGATACAGAGAAGAAGTTTATGTGAAGATGGAGACAGAGACTGAAGCGATACAGCCGCAAGCCGAGCCATGCTCGAGCCTCCAGAATCGGGTAGAGGCAAGGAAAGATCCTTCTCTAGGACTTTCAAAGGGAACCACCCCCATGCTGACATGATTATTACAGACTTCTGGCCTCCAGAACTATGAGAGAATAAATTTCTCATGTTGGAAGCCACCATTTGTAGTCATTTATATGGCAGCCTCCAGAAACTCACAGACTTCATGTTAGAGCTTCACAATACCTACAAGGGGAAGGGAGGCAGGAGAAAGATAGATAGACACACCACATAAAGTTGTATCTGGGAGAAGAGAGAATCAGTTCAATGACACATGCAAAAAAGGGTGATTTGATCATCTTGGGAAAGCCAGCGAAGGCTTCCCTGTAACCTGACATCCGAGCCAAGATCTAAAGATGTTAGTAAGTCAGGAATGTGGGGAACACCATTCAAAGCAGAAGGAACAGCCTATGAAAAGACCCTGAGACTAGATGTGCTTTTAAAGAACAGAAATAAGGTCTTCTGGGGAAAGGAGAAGGGAGCTGGTAATGAGACTGTAGTTTCCACAAGACATTTGACAAGCATGACATTTCTGGAAGCTAAAGGCATTCTTAATCCAACAGATCTGCATTGATTTCCCATCATGGACACTTCCCAGCTGTGTGGCTTCAATGATTGTGTCTCTCTGAGCTTCAGTCTCTGTCTATACAATGCTGATGATGCAAGTCCTTCCTTGGTCATGGAGACTGAATGAAACAACCCACATGATGTGCTTCCCTATCCTTCACTGTCTTCCGGAGTTTTCTCAAACTCATGTCCATTGAATCGGTGATGCTATCCAACCATATCATCCTCTGCCGCCCTCTTCTCCTTTTGTCTTCAGTCTTTCCCAGCATCAGGGTTTTTCTCCAATGAGCCAGTTCTCCACATCAGATGGCCAAAGTATTGGAACTTCAGCTTCAGTTATCAGTCCTTCCAATGGGTGTTCAGGATTGATGTCCTTTAGCATTGACTGGTTTGATCTCCTTGCTATCCAAGGGACTCTCAAGAGTCACAGCACCACAGTTCAAAAGCGTCAGTTCTTTGACGTTTACCCTTCTTGATGGCCCGACTCTCACATCCATACTTGACTATGGGAAAACCATAGCTTTGACTAGACAGACCTTTGTTGGCAAAGTGATGTCTTTGCTTTTTAAAACGCTGTCTAAATTTGTTATCTTTTAGGATTTGAAATAGCTCAACTGGAATTCCATCACCTCCACTAGCTTTGTTTGTAGTGATGCTTCCTAAACCTCACTTGACTTTGCATTCCAGGATGTCTGGCTCTAGGTGAGTGATCACACCATCATGGTTATCTGGGTCGTGAAGATCTTTTTTGTATAGTTCTCCTGTGTATTCTTGCCACCTCTTCTTAATATCTTCTGCTTCCATTAGGTCCATACATTTCTGTCCTTTATTGTGCCCATCTTTGCATGAAATGTTTCCTTGGAATCTCTAATTTTCTTAATGAGATCTCCAGTCTTTCCTATTCTATTGTTCTCCTCTATTTCTTTGCATTGATCACGGAGGAAGGCTTTCTTATCTCTCCTTACTATTCTTTGGAACTCTGGATTCAAATGGGTATAGCTTTCCTTTCTTCTGTTGCCTTTCAGTTCAGTTCAGTCACTCAGTCATGTCCGACTCCTTGCGACCTCATGAATCGCAGCACGCCAAGCCTCCATCACCAACTCCCGGAGTTCACTCAGACTCACATCCATTGAGTCAGTGATGCCATCCAGCCATCTCATCCTCTGTTGTCCCCTTCTCCTCCTGCCCCCAATCCCTCCCAGCATCAGAGTCTTTTCCAAAGAATCAACTCTTCGCATGAGGTGGCCAAAGTACTGGAGTTTCAGCTTTAGCATCATTCCTTCCAAGGAAATCCCAGGGCTGATCTCCTTCAGAATGGATTGGTTGGATCTCCTTGCAGCCCAAGGAACTCTCAAGAGTCTTCTCCAACACCACAGTTCAAAAGCATCAATTGTTCAGCTTCTCCTTTTCTCAGCTATTTGTAAGCCCTGCTCAGACAACCATTTTGACCTTTTTGGATTTCTTTTTCTTGAGGATGGTCTTGATCTTTGCCTCTTGTACAACGTCACGAAACTCCATCCATAGTTCTTCAGGCACTCTGTCCATCAGATCTAATCCCTTGAATCTATTTCTCACTTCCACTGTATAATCATAAGGGATTTGATTTAGGTCACACGTGAATGGCCTAGTGGTTTTCCCTACTTTCTTCAATTTAAGTCTGAATTTGGAAATAAGGAGATCACTATCTGAGCCACAGTCAGCTCCTGGTCTGGTCTCGTTTTTGCTGACTGTATAGAGCTTCTCCATCCTTGGCTGCAAAGAATATAATCAATCTGATTTCAGTGTTGACCATCTGGTGATGTCCATGTGTAGAGTCTTCTCTTATGCTGTTGGAAGAGGGTATTTGGTATGATCAGTGTGTTCTCTTGGCAAAACTCTGTTACCTTGCCTTGCTTCATTTGTACTCCAAGGCCAAATTTGCCTGTTACTCCAGGTATCTCTTGACCTCCTACTTTTGCATTCCAGTCCCCTCTGATGAAAAGGACATCTTTTTTGGGGTCTTAGTGCTAGAAGGTCTTGTAGGTCTTCATAGAACTATTCAACTTCAGCTTCTTTGGTATTACTGATTGGGGCATAGACTTGGATTACTGTGATATTGAATGGTTTCTTTGGAAACAGAGATCACTCTATCATTTTTGAGACTGTACCCAAGATTTGCATTTGGACTCTTTGGTTGACTATGAGGGCTACTCCAATTTCTTCTAAGGGATTCTTGCCAACAGAAATAGATATAATGGCCATCTGAATTAAATTTGCCCATTCCAGTCCATTTTAGTTCACTGATTCCTAAAACGTCTGTGTTCACTCTTGCCATCTTCTGTTTGACCACTTCCAGTTTATCTTGATTCATGGACCTAACATTCCAGTTTCCTATGCAATATTGTTCTTTATAGCATCAGACTTTACTTCCATCACCAGACACATTCACAACTGGGCACTGTTTTCGCTTTAGCTCCGCCTCTTCATTCTTTCTAAAGTTATTTCTCCACACTTCTCCAGTAGCATATTGGGCACCTACTGACCTGGGGAGCTCATCTTTCAGTGTTCTATCTTTTTGCCTTTTCATACTGTTCATAGGGTTCTCAAGGCAAGAATACTGAAGTGGTTTGCCATTCCCTTCTCCAGTGGACCACGTTTTGTCAGAACTCTCCACCATGACCCATCTGTCCTGGGTGGCCCCACACGGCATGGCTCATAGTTTCATTGAGTTAGACAAGGCTGTGGTCCATGTGATCAGTTTGGTTAGTTTTCTGTGATTGTGGTTTTCATTCTGTCTCCCCTCTGATGGAGAAGGATAAGAGGCTTATGGAAGCTTCCTGATGGGAGAGACTGACTGTGGAGGAAACTGGGTCTTGTTCTGATGGGCAGGGCCATGCTCAGAAAATCTTTAATCCAATTTTCTGTTGAAAACGGACTGTGTTCCCTCCTTGTTGTTTGACCTGAGACCAAACTATGGTGGAGGTAATGAAAATAATGGTGACCTTCTTTAAAAGTTCCCGTGTACACACTGCCACACACTGTGCCCCCGACCCTGCAGCAGGCCACCTTCAACCCACGCCTCTACCAGAGACTCCTGGACACTCACAGATAAGTCTGGCTCAGTCTTTTGTGGGGTCACAGCTCCTTTCTCCTGGGTCCTGGTGCACGCAAGGTTTTGTTTGTGTCCTTCAAGAGTCTGTTTCCCCAGTCTTGTGTAAATTCCATAATCAAATCCCACTGGCCTCCAAAGTCAAATTCCACTTGAACTATTTCAAATCCTAAAAGACAATGCTATGAAAGTGCTGTACTCAATATGCCAGCAAATTTGGAAAACTCAGCAGTGGCCACAGGACTGGAAAATATCAGTTTTCCTTACAATCTCAAAAAAAAAAAAAAAAAAGCAATGCCAAAGAATGTTCAAACTACTGAACAATTGTGCTCATCTCATACGCTAGCAAAGTATGTTCAAAATTCTCCAAGCAAGGCTCCAACATGAACTATGAACTTCCAGACATTCAAGTTGGATTTAGAAAAGGCAGAGGAACCAGAGATCAAATTGCCAACATCCACTGGATCATCGAAAAAGCAAGAGAATTCCAATAAAACATATACTTCTGCTTTATTGACTATGCCAAAGCCTTTTACTTTGTAGATCACCACAAACTATAGAAATTCTTCAAGAGATGAGAACACCAGACCACCTTACCTGCCTCCTGAGAAATCTGTATGCAGGTCAAGAAGCAACAGTTAGAACCAGACATAGAACAACAGACTGGTTCCAAACAGGGAAAGGAGTACATCAAGGCTGTATATTGTCACCGTGCTTATTTAACTTATACGCAGAGTACATTATGCAAAATTCCCAGCTGGATGAAGCACAAGCTGGAATCAAGGTTACTGGGAGAAACATCAATAACCTCAGATATGCAGATGACACCACCCTTATGGCAGAAAGTGAAGAAGAACTAAAGAGCCTCTTGATGAAAGTGAAAGAGGAAAGTGAAAAAGTTGGCTTAAAGCTCAACATACAGAAAACTAAGATCATGGCATCCAGTCCCATCACTTCATGGGAAATAGATGGGTAAACAACGGAAACAGTAAGAGACTTTATTTTGAGGGCTCCAAAATCACTGTGGATGGTAACTGCAGCCATGAAATTGAAAGATGCTTGCTCCTTGGAAGAAAAACTATGATCAACATAGATAGCCTATTAAAAAACAGAGCCATTGCTTTGCCAACAAGTTCCATCTAGTCAAAGCTATGTTTTTCCCAGTAGTCATGTATGAGAGTTGGACTATAAAGAAAGCAGATCACCAAAAAAATTATGCTTTTGAACTGTGGTGTTGGAGAAGACTCTTGAGAGTCCCTTAGACTGCAAGTAGATCCAACTTGTCAATCTTAAAGGACATCAACGCTGAATATTCATTGGAAGGCTGATGCTGAGGCTGAAGTTCCAATACTTCGGCCATCTGATGCGAAGAACTGATTCATTGGAAAAGACTCTGATGCCAGGAAAGACTGAAGGTAAGAGGAGAAAGGGATGACAGAGGATGAGATGGTTGGATGGCATCACTGATTCAATAGACATGAGTTTGAGCAAGCTCCAGGAGTTGGTGATGGACAGGGAAGCCTGGTGTGTTGCAGTCCATGGGGTCGCAAAGAGTCAGACATGACTGAGTGACTGAACTGAACTGAGGTTTGTTATAACTTAGGGTAGAGAGATGTGCTTAAAAAAAGAAAAAAGGGAAAAAAATGTGCTTAGCGTAGAGAAATAACAACCTATCAATTAGCAGTCACTGCAATTAACAAGAGAACTTGTGAGTATGACATCAGACATCCACAGTATCTCCTTGAGCTCTTGATGGTTAATTTCAAGTGTCAATCTGACTAGAGAAAGGATCCCCAGAGAGCTGGGGAAACATTATTTCTAGCTGCATCTGGGAGGGCATTTCCAGAGAGCCTAGCATTTGCATCAGAGGACTGAGTTCAGCCTCACCCGTGCAAGTGGGCATCACCCACCCCACTGAGCACCTGAATAAAGCAGAAACATGGAGCAAGGGCTAACTTCTCTCACTATCAAGCTGGACTCTGCCTCTTTTCCTGCCCCAAATATCAGCACCTTGGTTTTTGACCTCTGGGACTCGGCTGGGACTTCCACTGTCAGCATCCCTGGTCTCGGGGTTTGGACTGAACTACCTGACTGGCTTTCCTGGGCCTTAGCTCGCCCAGGGCAGACTGTAGCACTTCTTAGCTTCCGTAATCACATAAGTCAACTGCTCATGAGAAATCTCTTTATATCTATATATTGATGTAACTGATTGGTTCTATTCATCTGTGGGAACCTTAACTCATACACGAAGGATTTTATTTTTCCCCATTTGATGGATGAGAAAAGAGTATAGACAAGGTTAATTCAAACCCAGAACCTCATCCTTTTTTTTTTTTTTTTAAATTGGCTGAGCCAGGGCTTAATTATAGCATGTGGGATCTTCCCGGTGGCATGGGGAATCTAGTTCCCTGACCAGGAATTGAACCCTGGCCCCTTGCATTGGGAGCATGGACTCTCAGCCATTGGACCACAAGGGAAGTCCCCAGAACCCCTATCCTTAATAAGACCCACTGTGCTGCTGCCCCAGGGCCCATCTGAGCGTTCAGTACACAGACTGCCCAGCCCGGGGTGAGGGTGCCCAGCATGCAGAGATACTCAGCAAACACCCACTGTGTTGCCCTCAAACTCCTCTGATCTCTTGGGCCTCAAGCTTCAGTGGACAGCCCTAGAGAAGTCACGTTGAATTTGTGAATGTCATTGGGCCTTGAATTCACCTCCTAGGGACTTCAGTGTTGCCCAGGTCTGAGTGAGACACTTCAGAGTGACCCCAAGGAAATAGCTTCTATCCTCTGAGTCTTGGATATCCCTCCGTAAATGCAAGCAATAATCAGTTCAGTTCAGTCACTAAGTTGCGTCCAACTCTTTGTGACCCAATGAACTGCAGCACGCTAGGTCTCCCGGTCCATCACCAACTCCCGGAGTGAGAGGTCAAGCATGGTCAGGCATGTTCGGGCATGTCGAGACGAAAAGCCCTAGAAAAGTGTCGTGGAAGGTCCTGAGGACCAAACTCCCGGGAACCAACCCCATGGCCTGGCCCAATCAAGTGCCTACACGGAGCCCTTGGACACCAATCGCCACTACAGCCCGCGCTTCCTACCTTATATGAGAGAACCTGGCTTGAACGCCAGCCCTAACTATAAAACCCCATCCCCACCCCTCATACCTCGCAGACTCCCTTCCCTTGCTCGCTGGCCCCCGGGAGTTCTGCCCGAGAGCGACCAACCAATAAAGGTTTCCATCGACGGTCCTTAGAGGTGGCTCTTTCTTCCTGCGGCGTTTCTAACACGGAGTTCACTCAGACTCACGTCCATCGAGTCCGTGATGCCATCCAGCCACCTCATCCTCTGTCGTCCCCTTCTCCTCCTGCCCCCAATCCCTCCCAGCATCAGAGTCTTTTCCAATGAGTCGACTCTTCACTTGAGGTGGGCAAAGTACAGGACTTTCAGCTTTAGCATCATTCCTCCCAAAGAAATCCCAGGGCTGATCTCCTTCAGAATGGACTGGTTAGATCTCCTTGCAGTCCAAGGAACTCTCAGGAGTCTTCTCCAACACCACAGTTCAAAAGCATCAATTCTTCAGCGCTCAGCTTTCTTCATAGTCCAACTCCCACATCCATATATGACCACAGAAAAAACCATAGCCTTGACTAGACAGACCTTAGTCGGCAAAGTAATGTCTCTGCTTTTGAATATGCTATCTAGGTTGGTCATAACTTTTCTTCCAACGAGTAAGCGTCTTTTAATTTCATGGCTGCAGTCACCATCCACAGTGATTTTGGAGCCCCCAAAAATAAAGTCTGACACTGTTTCTACTGTTTCCCCATCTATTTCCCATAAAGTGATGGGACCGGGTGCCATGATCTTCGTTTTCTGAATGTTGAGCTCTGAGAGTAGAATGGAGGTCCCGCTGCCAAAGACATGTTTATTCAAAACCTGTGAATGTGAACTTATTTGGAGTAAAGGTATTTGGAAGTGCCATTAAGTTGAAGATATCAAGATCAGATCATCTAAGATTATCTGGGTGGCCATTAAATCCAGTGACAAGTGTCCTTATAAGAGGCAAAAGAAGAAGAGAATGTGATGTAAAGACCGAGGCAGAGATGAGAGTGATGAAGCCACAAGCCAAGAGGCCTGGAGCCCCGGGCAGCTGGAATTGACAAGGAAGGAACTACCTCTAGAGCCCTCAAGGAGAGTGTTACTGTGCTGCTGCTTAGAATAGGACCTCTAGCCTCCCTCATTGCAAGAGAATAAACTTCTGTTGTTTTGAACACCCCCTCCCAGCTTGTGATACTTTGTTACAGGAGCAGCAGGGAATTCACGCAGGCTCCTCTAACCATCTGGTGGGTTTTCTTCCGTGCTCACCTTCTGGGCATGTCTGGGCAGGGATTTGCAGTTACACATTAATCTGAAAGTGGCTCTGCACCCAGTTTACTTCCAGGTATCCACCTTACCCTCTCAGGGACCTAGTTTCTTCTCTCTTTTCTGAACAAAGATTGGTTTTGGTCATAAAAGTTCTGCATGTGAAATCTTACCAGGGTTTGAACCCACAGCCCCGGCACGGGAAGCTCAGAGTCTTAACCACTGGATCATCAGGGAAGTCCTTTCTTTTTTCCTTCTTCCCTACCTCCTTTCTTTCTTTTCTGGTGGCAAAATGCATGACAGAAAATTGACCATTTTAGCCACTTAAAGCTGACGCATTGGAAAAAACCTTGATACTGGGAAAGATTGAGGGCAGGAGGAGAAGGGGGCAACAGAGGATGAGATGGTTGGATGGCATCACTGACTCAATGGACATGGGTTTGGGTGATGGACAGGGAGGCCTGGCGTGCTGCAGTTCATGGGGTTGCAGAGTCAGACACGACTGAGTGACTGAACTGAAACTGACAATTCAGTGCCACTTAATATATCAACTGTGTACAACCATTATCTCTTTCTAGTTCCAGAGCATTCTCACCACCGCAAAAGGAAACCGTGCACCCACTAAGCAGTCACTCCTCATATCCCCTCCTCCAGCCTCTGGCAGCCACTGATCTGGTTTGTCTATGACTTTGCCTGTTTGGACATTTCATAGAAATACAGTCATATGCCGTGTGGCCTCTCATGTCTGGTTGCTTTCACTTAGCATACTGTTTTCGAGGTTCAGTACACTGTAGCACGTATCAGAGCTTTGCTCCTTTTTATGGCTGAGTAGTATTCCGCAGTATGGAGGCCCCACCTTCTGTTTATCTGTTCATCAGACACTCGGATTGTTTCCACCTCTTGGTGAGTGTGCCTAGTGCTGCTGTGAATTCGTGTGTACAGTCACCTCTCTGAGACCCTGCTTTCAGTGTTTTTGCATATACATCCAGGAGTGAGATTTCTGGGTCATACGGCTTTTCAGTGTTTATCTTTTTGAGGAACAGCCGACCTTTCTGCAGCAGCTGCACTATATCTGTGAAGTGGGGAGAGTGGCCAGGGTCGGGGCCCACTGGGAGATGTTATTTCGTTTCCCACCCCAACACCTTCTAAAAGAGCCACAGTGAAATTCCACCCCAAATATATCCCAGCCTGCAGCCTGGTGTGAGAAGGGATAGGGGTCCCTGGAGGCCGCCTTCTTCCCCGGAGCCTTGCCACCCACAATAGCAGCCTTGAGTCTCTTTGGGAACTAGACCTTTGAGGCTGGGCCAAAACCCACCTCTCCAGACATCCCAGTGTATCCCCCAAAAAAGCAGCCTGTGGTTGAGTTAGAATCAAGGTGGCCGCCTGCTGTCCCCCCCACCCAAGGCCTGCTGTGACCCATCGTCACCTTCAAAGAGGCTGTTCAGAGAGCAGAGGAAGGCCAGAAAATATACACACATGCCTATTTTTCTTTCCCTACCAACATCGCCGGGGCTTTGGCCGCAGATCCGTTCCCACAAGAGGCTCCTTTGAAGCAAGAATGGGGCTGCAGGGTAGGGGGGCGGCGCCAGGGAAACCCACAAGCACCCACTGTTCCTGGGGAGAGCCCCCAGTGGGGTCCACAGTCAGCCTGGGCTGGCCACAACTCAGCAAGGCATGGCTGGTGAGGGCCACTTGTGTGGGAGCCCAGACCCCAGCAGATGGGGTTTCAGAGAGGCTGGGCTGGGGAAAGCTAAGATCCTAAATGTCTTTTTTTTCCCCCAAAGTCATGGAATTTCCCTGGAGCAGCTATGGCCGCTGCTTACCCTCGAGGGACCTCTCTTGGTATGAAAGAAGAATTCCATTTTCCTGGACTCGGAGGCTGGCATGGAACTCAAGGAGGAGCTTGACTGAAATGTGGGGCAGAGTTGTGAATTCAGGACTGGCGAGTGAATTCCAGAGTGTGATCTGTGCTGGGTTAAGTCACTGAGTGGGACAGCCCTGGGGTTGGCTGAGATCTACCTGGAATCCAGCCTGGGCTGTGGCGGAGGCCTGTCAGGACTTTGGCATGGTCTGAAATAAATTTTTAAAAAATTTTCTTTTTTCTTTTTTGGCCGTACCACGTGGCATGTGAATTCTTAGTTCCCAGACCAGGGATCGAACCTCCAGCCTCTGTACAGCCTTATCCACTGGACCACCGGAGAAGTCCCTTTTAAAAGAATTTTCAATTGAATTGTTAAAATGCAGACAAAGTAAAGAACGGAGAACTGGTACTTGATGGCTGCTGGCCCCCCTTTGAGTAACACACTGTGGCAGTGTTGGCCACTGCTACTGATGCTAAGTCACTTCAGTCGTGTCCGACTCTGTGTGACCCCATAGACAGCAGCCCACCAGGCTCCCCTGTCCCTGGGATTCTCCAGGCAAGAATACTAGAGTGGGTTGCCACTTCTTTCTCCAAGGTATGAAAGTGAAAAGTGAAAGGGAAGTCACTCAGTCATGTTCGACTCTTAGCGACCCCATGGACTGCAGCCTACCAGGCTCCTCTGTCCATGGGATTTCCCAGGCAAGAGTGCTGGAGTGGGGTGCCATTGCCTTCTCATGTTTGAGCCACTAGAATCCCATTCCACAGGTGAGGCACAGAGAGCCCAAGACATTTGGGAGAGGTCACACAGCAAACCAAGAGCAGAGTGGGAATGTAAACCCAGACTTGCTTTCGTTTACCCAAGTCCACCAACACAGCCATGTATTGTATTTTTAAAAATATGTATTTATTTGACTGTGCTAGGTCTTAGTTGTGGCATGGGGGATTTAGCTCCCTGACCGAGGTTGAACTTGGACCCCCTGCGTTGGGAGCGTGGTGTCTCAACCACGGGACCCCCAGGGCAGTCCCTGTATTATTCTTTTTAATTGAAATTTGCCTTGAATTGAAATTTACCTTGTTCAATTACCCTAGGGAATTGAAATTACCTGAATTTAAATTTTAAAAATCATTTTATGCACGTATTTCGGCTGCACCAGGTCTTCGTTGCTGTGTGGGCTTTTCTCCTGTTGAGGTGGCTGGGGGCTACTCCAGCTTCGGTGTGCAGGCTTCTTGTTGTGGGGGCTTCTCTTGTTGCGGAGCACAGGCTCTAGGGCATGTAAGCTCAGTGGTTATGGTTCCCAGGCTCTGGAACACAGGTTCAATAGTGGTAGCATATGGCCTTGGTTGCTCTGCTACATGTGGGATCTTCCTGGATGAGGGATCAAACCCTCATCTCCTGCGCTGGCAGGTGGATTCTTTATCACTGAGCCACTCGGGAGGCCCTCTTTTTAGACTTCTTTTCTGTGTGGAAAAATATACCTAACATAAAATTCACCATTTGATCTGTACAATTCAATGACATTAATATTAAGTACATTCATGCACTGTAGTGCAAGCATCACCATTTGATACTTCCAAAACTTTTTATCTCCCCAAACAGAATCCCAGTGCTGATTAAACAATAAATTCCATCACCCCCTCCCCTCCCCGGTAGTTAATCTCTAATATCTGCTTTCTGTTCCTGTGGATCTGTTTGTTATGACATTTCATAGAAATGGAATCTCACAACATACAAGCACACAGCCTTTAGAGTCTGACTTCTTTTACTCAACACAATGTTTTTAAGGTGTATTTGCGCTGCATTCCTTTTTATGGCTGAGTAATATTCCATTGTGTGGACAGAGCACATTTCCTTTACCCATTCATCCACTAATGGACAGTGGGTTATTTCTACCCTTGGGGCACTGTGAACAGGGCTGCTATGAACACGTGCAGGCAAGTATCTGTGAGTCGCAACTTTGAGTTCCCTCGCTACATTCTTTCTTTGCTTTTGTTATTTATTTGGGGCTGTTTGGATCTTCGCTGCTTGGCAAGGGCTTTCTGCAGCTGCAGCGAGCGGGGGCTGCTCTTCATCGCGGTGCACGGGCCTCTTGCTGTGGGGGCTTCCCTCGCGGTGGAGCACGGGCTCTAGGCAAGCGGGCTTCAGCAGCTGCAGCATGAGGGCTCAGCAGCTTCCGCCTGTGGGCTCTAGCGTGCAGGCCCAGTGGCTGTGGTGCCTGAACTTAGTTGTTCTGCAGCATGTGGAGTCTTCCTGGACCAGGGATCAAACCCGTGCTCCCTGCATTGGAAGGCAGGTTCTTCTCCACTGCACCATCAGGGAAGTCTCCTTTGTTCTAATTTTTTCTTACCATGCACATTTCTTACCACATACATTTTTCCTAGAATACTCTAAGGACATTGCTATTTAAAACAGTACTATTCAGTAAAAGCGGACATACAAAAAGGTGCTCATTTTTAAAGTGTACAATTTGATGTCTTTGATACATGCTTACACCTGTGAAGCTGTCTCTGCATCTAGATAGTGAACGCAGCCAGCACCCCTAACGGTCCTCTCCCGCCCTTGACATCCCTCTCTCCCTCTCACCCCGTCCCCTGAAACCCCTGTCCTGTTTTCTGTCAGTTTACATTAGTTTGCACTTTCTAGGACGGCATATGAAAGGAATCACGCAGTCTGTAGCCTCCGGCATCTGGATTCTCTCACTCAGCATAATGGGCTGGAGGTGCATCCCGGTTGCTTGAGTGTCGACAGTTCACACCTTTTCATTATTGAGAAGTATTCCGCAGCGTATTCATCTCTTCCCCTGAAGGTGAAATTTGGGGTTATTTCCGGTTTGGTGTGACTGCTGATAAATAAAGCCACTGCGAGCGTTCATATACCAGGTCTTCTGTGAACACCTGCCTTCATTTCTCTAGGGTAAACCCTGAGGAAAGGGAGTGGCTGACTCAAGTTAACTGTTGAAGAACCCGCCAAATCGCCTCTCCAAGTGACTGCAGCAGTTTGCGTTTCCAGCAACCTGGGTGAGAGTTCCGGTTCCTCCCGATCCTCGCCAACACTCGCTGGTGTCAGTCTTTTGTATGTTAGCCACCTAGGGGAGGGGGTCATGGTGGGCACTGTGTCCTGAGACTCCAGGTGGTTTTATATTCTTTCTACTTTTCTATTTTGTCTGATTATCTTCTTTTCCAGCATCAATAATATGATACTTTTATAGTCAAGGAAACTCTACCCCATGCATTCATTTTGTTTTTTCCCAAACAGGAAAAACAAATAAGAATTAAATACTGGGCTTCCCTGGTGGCTCACTGGTAACAAATTTCCCTGCCAATACAGGAGACATTGTTTTGATCCTTGATCCCACATTCCTTGGAGCAAGGAAACCCGTGTGCCACAACTATTGACCCTGCGCTCTAGAGCGCAACCACTGAGCCCGCCTGCCAAAGCTACTGAAGCCCATGTGCCCTATGGCCTGTGTTCTGCAACAAGAGACGCCACTGCAAGGAGAAGCAAGTGGATTGCAGCAACCGGTAACCCCTGCTCACTGCAATTAGAGAAAAGCCTGTGCAGCAGTGAAGACCCCACACAGCCAAACTAATAAGAAAGAAATTCAAGCACAAAAAAAGAATTCAATACCAATCAAACAGTTGCTTAGTTTTGCTCTAAAGTTGCATTGAAGGTATGTTTTGAGGTGATGAAAATGTTCTGGAAAGAGCTGATATTGACACAGCAGTGTAAGTCTACTAAATGCCATTTAAGAAAAATGGCCAGAGTGGTAAACTTTATGTTAAGTGAACTGCGTTTAAAAATGTAGAATAACCTGAGATATAATGCTGCATCCAGCTAGTTGGCAAGAATTGCCCAGTGTGGTGGGAATGGGGCTTCTAGGAAACTCATAGACAGCTATGAGGGGGCAGTCATGTTGTACTGGCCACCCTGGTCTTCCTCCTCAAGTGGAGTACTCCCATGCCTAGTGACACATCCTGGAGAAATCGCTAGATGTATTGAAGGTGTCCACACCTGGAATCTATGTGAATGTTGGATAGTGGTGGTGGAATATTATACAGCCATAAAAAAATCATACCTGGAGGGGGACTTCCCTGGTGGTCCAGAGGTTAAGCATCTGCCTGTCAGTGCAGGGGATGTGGGTTCAGTCCCTGTTCTGGCAGCTAGGATCCCACATGCTCCTGGGCATATGGGCAACTGGGACCGTGTGCCATCATTACTGAGCCCATGCTCTAGAGCTGCACCTCCAAAGCATGTGAGCTGCAAGCAGAGCCGTGCTTCCCAGGAGGAAAAGCTGCCAGTGAGAAGCCCGCACACAGAGAGTAACCCCTCTTTCAGCTAGAGAAAGCCCATGCAGCAACAGAGAGCCCATGTGCCTCAGCAGAGACCCAGTGCAGCCAAAGATAAAAAATAAATACATAAAAATAATTTTTTTTTAAGTATGCCTGGAGGGATGAACGCCAATATGGCCACAGCTCAGAAATAGAATCACCATGAGAAAAAGAGTGACCTCAAGATCACAGGCAGCCTGATGCCCTTTTATACAATGAAAGCAAAGGTGCATATGGATTTTTAATAATTATTAGAACTGTGAAACATATAGGATGAGGGTTGAACAGGGGGCTGGAGATGAGGGTCAGCAGGTGGAACTGTCATGTCCTGGGAAGCCTGTAACAAGCCACCACAGACTGGATGGCTTAAAACAATAGGACTTCTATTCTCTCGCAGTTCTGGAGGCCAGAAGTCCAGGGTGAGGGTGCTGGCAGGGCCGTACTCTCTCCAGAGGCTCTAGGGGAGGAGGTGTCCTTGCTTCTTCCAGCTTCTGGGACTCCAGGCATTTCTTAGCCGGTGGCTACACCACTCTGACTTCTGCCTCCGTTATGGCATGGTCTCCTCTGTGTGCCTCCTTTTCTATCTCATAATACTTGTCGCTGGATTTAGGGCTCACTCTAAATCCATGATGATGTCACTTGTAATCTTTCACTTAATTACATCCGCAAGAGCATATTCCTAGATTCTGGAGGTGAAGGCTTGGACACATCTCTTGGGGGAACACCAGACAACCTGGTGGAGGGGCAAATACCAATGGCTGCTTGGTAGGCTTTTAAAAATGACTAATAACCTAATAAACCAAAGTGGCCACAGATGCTCCAGGCGTGAGAATGTGGCTAGATCAAGTATTATTTTATTTTTTATCCTCGTGTGATATTGTAAAGAAGTGCTCTGCGTAGAGTGTGTTTTTATTTTATGTTCTAATATAGTTAATTTATAATGTTGTATTAGTTTTGGTGTACTGTGAAGTGGTTAGCTTTTTACATTTTTTACTTTGTTTAGTTTCGGCCGTGCTGGGTCTTCAGCGCTGTGCAGGCTTTTCTCGAGTTGTGGCAAGTGGGGGCTACTCTAGCTGTGGTGCGCGGGCGTCTCATGCAGGGGCTTCTCCTGTGGCGCCCGGGCTCCAGGGCATGCAGGCTTCAGTAGCCGTACCATGTGGCTCAAGAGCACTGGCTCAATAGTTGCTGCAGACTGGTTTACTTGCTCTGAGACATGTGAGATCTTCCCGGATCAAGGACTGAGCTCATGTCTCCTGCCTTGGCAGACGGATTCTTTGCCACTGAGCCACCAGGGAAGCTCGAGTGCCTCAATTATACATATCCATGTATCCATTATTTTCCAGACTCTTTTCCATATAGGTTATTACGGAACATTGAGTAGAGCTCCTGGAGCTGTCTTAAGATGCAAATGCCTGGTTCTGCCCACATTCTTCTCAGGCTAAGGGTCTGTCAGAGGTGGTAGTTGGGATCCTTGGAGACTGATCTGAGATGCCTGCACCCATAGGGGGTAGCCCAGGTCCTTTTGAAAAGCCCCTTTGTCCCTTCTGGAACAGGTTATCCTGGATGATCAAAAAAAAAAAAACAAAAAAACCCCAAGTGAATCCCACCCTCAGTGTCCCCTGGGTTTGCTTCACCTGCTCTGAACCTGTTTCCACTCCTGGAAGATGGGCAGCCCTCCTACTCTTCGAATTTCTGAGGTGCTGGTTGTCAAGCAATGCTATTCCTGTGTCTGCTTCACACCAGGGTTTCTCAACCTCAGAGTTACTGACATTTTGGATAAGATTTTTTTTTTTTTTTTTTTTTGTGGAGCGCTGTCCTGGCTGCGACTGGCACACTTAGCATGGCCGAGAGGAGCTATCCCACATCTGAGGTCAGGGGCAGAAGCCGGGAGGACATCATGCCCGAGGGGCGGCGGCCAAGAGAAGTTACCCCTCATGCCCAAGGTCAGGGGCAGCGGCTGAGAGTTCCAGGCTGTGACAGTGCAGGAGCAGCCGAGAGGAACTACCCCATGCCCAAGGCCAGGGGTGGCAGCCGGGAGGAGCAACCCCACATCCAAGGAGTGGTGGCTGCCCAGGTGCAGGAGGACCTAGAGGAGCTATTCCATGTTCAAGGTCAGGAGGGCCAGCAGTGAGGAGATACCCCTCATCCAAGGTAAGGAGTAGCGGCTGTGCTTTGCTGGAGCAACGGTGAAGAGATACCCCATGTCCAAGGTAAGAGAAACCCAAGTAAGACAGTAGGTGTTGCAAGAGGGCATCAGAGGGCAGACACACTGAAACCATACTCACAGAAAACTAGTTAGTCTAATCACACTAGGACCACAGCCTTGTCTAACTCAATGAAACTAAGCCATGCCCATGGGGCAACCCAAGAAGTGCTGGTCATGGTGGAGAGAACTCACAAAATGTGGTCCACTGGAGAAGGGAATAGCAAACCACTTCAGTATTCTTGCCTTGAAAACCCCATGAACAGTATGAAAAGGCAAAATGATACGATACTGAAAGAGGAACTCCCCAGGTCAGTAGGTGCCCAATATGCTACTGGAGATCAGTGGAGAAATAACTCCAGAAAGAATGAAGGGGTGGAGCCAAAGCAAAAACAATACCTAGCTGTGGATGTTACTGGTGATAGAAGCAAGGTCCGATGCTGTAAAGAGCAGTGTTGCATAGGAACCTGGTGTTAGGTCCATGAATCAAGGCAAATTGGAAGTGGTCAAACAGGAGATGGCAAGAGTGAATGTCAACATTCTAGGAATCAGCGAGCTAAAATGGACTGGAATGGGTGAATTTAACTCAGATAACCATTATATCTACTACTGTGGGTAGGAATTCCTGAGAAGAAATGGAGTAGCCATCATGGTCAACAAAAGAGTCCGAAATGCAGTACTTGGATGCAGTCTCAAAAATAACAGAATGATCTCTGTTCATTTCCAAGGCAAACTATTCAAAATCACAGTAATCCAAGTCTATGCCCCAACCAGTAATGCTGAAGAAGCTGAAGTTGAATGGTTCTATGAAGACCTCCAAGACTTTTTAGAACTAACACCCCAAAAAGATGTCCTTTTCATTATAGGGGACTGGAATGCTAAAGTAGGAAGTCAAGAAACACTTGGAATAACAGGCAAATTTGGCCTTGGAATGTGGAATGAAGCAAGGCAAAGACTAATAGAGTTTTGCCAATAAAATGCAGTGGTCATA
>SJYC01084921.1:0-57164 GCA_006408675.1 Madoqua kirkii
GTTTTTTTAGTTCCTCTTCACTTTCTGCCATTCACCCTAGGTGCATACAAGGAAAGGCCACACAAGGACACAGTGAAAATGTGGTTGTCTGTAAGGCAGGAAGAGATTTTTCACCAGGAACCAGATTGGCTGGCACCTTCATACTGGATCTTCCAACCTCCAGAACTGTGAAAAATATGTTTCTACTATTTAAGCTACCCAGTCTATGGTATTTTTTTATGGCATCCTGAGATGACTAAGATATAAAGCCTACAGTGTAGGCCAACAAATAAGACAACTTTGATGATATGGATAAATTCCTAGAAACAGAAACTACCAAAGTTGATTAATGAAGAAAAATCTGAAAAGTTATATAACAAGTAAACAGCTGAAGTTAGTAATCAAAAAAGTTCCAGCAAAGAAAAGCACAAGACTATATAGCTTCATTAGTGAATGCTACAAAACATTTCAAGAAAAATTAATAGCTGTTCTTCATAAACTTTTACAAATAAAAGAAGATAGAATACTTCCTAATTCGTTTTTTGAGGCCAATGTCCCTGATAGCAAAGCAAGACAGAGACATAACAAGAGAAAACTACAGACCAAATCCTTATAAATATAGAAATAAAACTCTTCAACCACATACATACTAGAAAACTGAATCCAGTGAAATATATAAAAGAATTTTATAACACTGTCAAGTGGGATTTATACTTGGTATAAAATATGAAAATCAATATAATATACAAATTAATATGATAAAAGAGAAAAAAAACCACATGATTGTGTCAATAGATGCAGAAAAGGATATTTGACAAAATCCAACACCCTTTAATGATAAACTGACAAACCAAAACCACTCAACCAAACCCCCACAGCTAACATAATACTTAATGACAAAAGATCAGAGGTATCCCCCCACCTAAGATCAGTTACAAGGCAATCACACTCCATTCTGATATCACTTTATAATTTCAAAGTTATATGTGTTGTAGTAAAAATACTTTTCAAATGGTATAGGTCAGTTTTTATTCTTTATATAAAATGCATGTTATGCACAGAAATGAGTTTGGAAGCCTATGTACCAAGAGGCTGGCAGTGGTAATCTTAGGTGATGGCAATCTTTACATGTGCTTTGTTTGTCTGATTCATTTCTGTTATTATAACAACATCGTTGAGATATAGCTCACATACTGAACATTCCGCCTGTGTAAAGTGTACAGTTCAATGGTACTTATGAAATCATCACCACTCTCCAGTTCCAGAACATTTTCCTCACTTCAAAAAGAAACCTCATATCCACTGGAAGTCACTTCTCACTTCCCATTCCCGCATCCCCTGACAACCACTCATCTATTTTCTGTTTGCATGAATTTGCCTCTTCTCAATATATACCGTATAAATAATTTCACGCATTATATGACTTTTGCATCTGACCTCTTTCACACAGCATAATGTTTTAAAGGTTCATCCATGTTGTAGCATGTATCAGCACATTCCTTTTTTGCGGTTGAATAATATTTCATTGCACGGATATACCAAGTTTTCTATATCCATTCATCAGCTGAGGGACATTTGAGTTGTTTGTTTCTTGGCTATTATTAAAAATAACTGCTGTGAATATTCATGTACACAACTCTTATATATACATAATTTTTCACTTTTCTTGGAATATAGTAAGTATATATTTAACAGTATTTAGAAACTGCCACTTTTCAAAGTGTTTGTACATTTTATATTGCCACAAGCAAGGTATGAAATTTCTCATTGTTCTTTATCCTTACTAACTTTTGGTTTGGTTAGTCTTTTAAATTTTAACTTTTTAAATGGATGTGTAATAATGTCTCATTGTGGTTTTAATTTGCATTTCACTGATGACTAATGATGTTAAGTGCCTTTTCAGTCCTTATTGGCTGTTAGTGTATCTTCTTTTTAAAATTATCTTTTCAAAATGTTTGTCCATTTAAAAATTGGATTAAGATTCTAAACACATGGAAACTTGAAAGTATTCACTTTAACCAAAGATCTCAAGCTCACTCATGTATCTTATTCTCCTGCCCTTTAGTTAAGTTTTCCATAGTTCTTTTTCTTTTATAAAAATTTCTTTAAAGTTGGAGTTGAATTTTATAATTTAAGACTAATGAAAAATATTCAATTTTAAAATAAATATCAATTGTTTAAAAAATTAAAAAATAAAAATGTACGTAAATTTTATGTACATGTACCTTATTACATTACTGCACAGTGAAAAAAATTGAATTGTTTCTCTTTTGATACTGATTTGTAGGAGTTTTCATATATTCTGAACATAGTCCTTGTGAATAGTTCTACCAGTCTGTGGCTTCCCTTTTCATTTTCCAACTGTTTTTTCATTTTTCATTTTTTAATTAATTTGATATTAATTTTTGGCTGACTGGGTCTTCATTGCTGTGAGGGAGCTTTCTCTAGCTGCAGCGAGCAGGGGTTACTCTCTAGGTGTGGTGCACAAGCTTCTTGTTGCAGAGGCTTCTGTTGTGGAGCATGGCCTCTAGGTAGCTCCCGCTTTAACAGCTGTAGCATGCTGGCTTGAGGGCACAGGCTCAGTAGCTGTGGCACATGGGCTTAGTTGCCCTGAGGCAGATGGGATCCTTCCAGAGTAGGGATTGAACTCATCTCCCCTGCATTGGCAGATAGATTGCTACCCACTCGACCACATTTTCCTCATTTCCCGACTCTGGTTCAAGCACTACTATTAGACTTCCTATATTGAGCAGGCCTTAAGCTTTCTCATCTGTCCCCCATCCACACTTCCTGTGAAACCACTGAAAATGAAATAGATCACCAGAATTTGACACACATGCCTACAGGCAAAAGCCATTCCTAGTGTTCCCCACCTCCTAGGAGTTCTATGTTCACTTCACCAATGTTTGTCTTCTTAGAATCTTTATTCTCTTGGCAGCTCAGTAATGTATTTGAACTTTTTGTTTGTTTGTTTACATTTTATATGGCAGAATCATTGCTTTCAGTAGGAGGACCACCATTTTCCTGGCGGTGAGCACTAGCCGTGTGATACAGTTCTGGCCAGTATGATAGAAAATGAAATCTACAGGCAGTGAGCCTTTTTTCTTCTTTCTGCTTTGAGTATAGATGTAAGACCCAGAGATGCTGTAGTGGCTTTTAATTCATGAACTGATAAAATAACAGATTAACCAACAACAGCAAAGTGGAAGGAGAACAGGAGCCATAAGCAATAACACCACGAGCTGTGGCCCCAACCCTAGACGTATTACGCTAAACATCTTAAGTTTAAAAAAAGTGTTATAAACCCTTATTTGTCTAACAATGAATTAATTGGGTTTTCTGTTACTTGCCATTAAAAGTTAATCATCTTTAGAGATATAATACTTATACATTCATTCATCTATCTAATCAATAGGAGTATATTAACCACATACTGAGTGCCAGGCACAGTTTATAGCATAATTTACCAATACAGACCATATTATTATTTGAGAGAATGTTGCACATTTGTGGGAAGGTTTTTATAGTGTTACAGTAACTGGGGGTTGGTACTACTTAATGAGTTGATTCTTGGAATGTAACACTTCTTCAAATGCATGGACAGTCTCATGAAGTGAGAATTGTCCAGTAGCCTGTACACTTTTCAACATCTTCCAAGACACATATTTATGTAAACAATGGAGTTGTTAATGATCTGAACTCAGAATCTAACTCCATTTTACAACCAAATACCATTTATTTTCTGCAGTGCTTAATAGATCCAAACTTTCTAAGAAAATTTTGTTGGAAATTTACCATAAGTTATTCAAGATCACGAGTAGAATTCTGCATATGGTTTCTGAGTCTCCAGTAGAATGAACTTGTATCAGTCTGCTTTTATAGCATTCTCATACTGACTCCACATATACATGCAGGTATCTGATGATGTTATTATATCTACCAGTCACACCTAGACATTTTCAGATTGAAGTACATATTTTATTATAAAGAACTTCACTTTTATTCTTTACTCCTTTATATTATAATCACACATTGTGGGTTTTTTTGTGACAGTATATTCCTATGTGAGTTATATTAATTATTTAAAATAGAGGATGAGGTGGTTAGATAGCATCACCAACTCAACGGACTTGAATTTGAGAAAACTCTGGGAGATAATAGAGGACAGATGAGCCTGGTGTGCTGCAGTCCATGGGGTTGCAAAGAGTCAGACACAACTTAGTGGCTGAACAGCAACAAAGTAATTTAATCTCAGAATTGTAAGCAGGTCTTATAAAATATCTATCATAAAAAGGAGAGCTGGTCTTTGATAGAGTTAAGCTGGTCTTTGATAGAGTCAACTCTTTGATAAGAGTTCATATCTTTAAGAAATTGTTAAATAACATTTACTATTTCTTAGTAAGATGACAAGAAAATGTTTAAAGAAAAAGGAAACTCCTGCTTGTTGGAAAACTTGATTCTCAGCAAGAATTTCCTGCTTCCAGAATTTAAGAATGTGAGTTTATACCCCATGGCTGTTTGACTCAGATCACAGATGTTCCTGCCCCTCTACCAACTGCCCCTATTCCTGGTGCCTGCTGGGGATCGCGTGAAATGATCTTTCCAAGAATTTGGCTTTACTTCTCTTGAAGTGTGTCATCTTTCCTTTGAAGGGAGAACACAAGGAGTACCTACTGACTTAGAGAAAGAATGACAGAAGTGTGACTTGGCTAGGATCATGCAGAAGCTAGTGAGTGTTGAAAGCTAGAGTGCAAACTCACATTTACTCACTCCTTATGCTAAATAAATTTTAGTTCACTAATACACAACAGACTGGTTCCAAATAGGAAAAGGAGTACATCAAGGCTGTATACTGTCACCCTGCTTATTTAACTTCTATGCAGAGTACATCATGAGGAATGCTGGGCTGGAAGAAACACAAGCTGGAATCAAGATTGCCGGGAGAAATATCAATAACCTCAGATATGTAGATGACACCACCCTTATGGCAGAAAGTGAAGAGGAACTAAAGAGTCTCTTGATGAAGGTGAAAGAGTAGAATGAAAAAGTTCGCTTAAAGCTCAACATTCAGAAAACAAAGATAATGGCATCCGGTCCCATCACTTCATGGGAAATAGATGGGGAAACAGTGGAAACAGTGTCAGACTTTATTTTGGGGGGCTCCAAAATCACTGCAGATGGTGACTGTAGCCATGAAATTAAAAGACACTTACTCCTTGGAAGAAAAGTTATGACCAACCTAGATAGCATATTCAAAAGCAGAGACATTACTTTGCCAACTAAGGTCCATCTAGTCAAGGCTATGGTTTTTCCAGTGGTCATGTATGGATGTGAGAGTTGGAATGTGAAGAAGGCTGAGTGCCAAAGAATTGATGTTTTTGAACTGTGGTGTTGGAGAAGACTCTTGAGAGTCCCTTGGACTGCAAGGAGATCCAACCAGTCCATTCTGAAGGAGATCAACCCTGGGTGTTCTTTGGAAGGAATGACGCTAAAACTGAAACTCCAGTACTTTGGCCACTTCATGCAAAGAGATGACTCATTGGAAAAGACTCTGATGCTGGGAAGTTGGAGAAGACTCTTGAGAGTCCCTTGGACTGCAAGGAGATCCAACCAGTTCATTCTGAAGGAGATCAGCCCTGGGATTTTTTGAAAGGAATGATGCTAAAGCTGAAACTCGAGTACTTTGGCCACCTCATGTGAAGAGTTGACTCATTGGAAAAGACTCTGATGCTGGAAGGGATTGGGGGCAGGAGGACAAGGGGATGACAGAGGATGAGATGGCTGGATGGCATCACTGACTCGATGGACGTGAGTCTGAGTGAACTCCAGGAGTTGGTGATGGACAGGGAGGCCTGGCATGCTGAGATTCATGGGGTGGCAAAGAGTCGGACACGACTGAGCAACTGAACTGAACTGTCCCGAGTGTTGGAGGATGTTTAGCAGCATCCCTGCCCTCTACCCACTAGATGCCAGTATAGAGTTGCAGGATTCAGAAAATACAAGTGCAGAAGACCCAGGTAAATTTGAATTTCAGATAAACATAGAAAAAATTTTAGCCTAATTTGTCCCAATTATTGCATGGCATACAGTTATACTAAAAAGGCATTTGACAAGGGTGCTCGGTGAGAAATGAACAGTCTTTTCAACAAAAGGTGTGGGGATAATTGGATACCTACATGTGAAAGTACAGAGCTGGATACCTGCTGTATATGGGGAAAAATATCTATGACCTTCGAATGGAGTGGGGTGGGCTCATGCTCACTTGGGTCCGGCTCTTTGGACCCCATGCACTGTAGCCTGCTAGGTTCCTCTGTCCATGAATTTTCTAGGCAAGAATACTGGAATGGGTTGCTATTTCCTACTCCAGGGGACCTTCCCAACCCAGGGATTGAACCAGCATCTCTTGCATCTCCTGCATTGGCAGGCGGTTCTTCACCAACTGAGCCCCCTGGGACTTTAGAATAGGCAACAGTTAATTAGCTAGGATGGCAAAAGCAAGGCAACAAAAGGAAAACCAGGTAATTTAAGACTTCATCATAATTACAGAGTTTTGTGCTGCAAATGGTCTCGTCAAGAAAATGAAGAAGACAGCCCCCAGGATGGAAGAAAACAAGCAGAAACCATACAGTTGACAAAGGACTTACATTTAGTGTACCAAAATAACTATTTTTTTACCACTCAATAATAAAAATATAAATAACTCAATTTTCAAAGGGCTAAGGATGTACCTGAGATAGAAGAACAAAGTTGGAAAACCTCACTTTCTGATTTCAAAAACTATTCCAAAGCCACAGTAATCACGACAGCATGGTACTTGCATAAGGATAAGCAAATATATCAATAGAATAGAATTGCGAATCCGAAATAAAGCCTTCCATTCATGGTCAATTGATTTTTTAAAAAAATATTTACTTTTGGCCGTGCTGGGTCTTCACTGTTGCGCGGGCTTTTCTGCGGTGGCAGTGAGCAGGGGCTAGAACTAGAACTCCAAGCACTCGAACTAGAACAGCTCTCTGGTTCTCCTTCAGCAGCTTCTCTCGCTGCAGAGCACAGGTTCTCACGAACAGGCTCAGTAGCTGCGGTGCCCGGGGTTAGTTGCCCTGCAGCATGTGGAATCTCCTTGATCCGGGATCGAGCCCATGTCTCCTGCACTGGCAGGTGGTGATTCTTTACCACTGAGCCACCAGGGAAGCCTAGTCAATTGATTTTTTAACAAGGGTGCTATTTTAGTCTGCTTGAGCTGCTATCGCAAAATTACAGAAGACTGGGGGGCTTAAGCAACAGGCATGGATTTCTCATAGTTCTGGATGTTGCTACTGCTAAGTCACTTCAGTCGTGTCCGACTCTGTGTGACCCCATAGGTCCAAAATCAAGATGCTAGCCAAGTCAGTTCCAGGTGAGAGCTCTCTCCTGGCTTGTAGATGGCTGGCTTCTTGCTGTGTTCTCACCTGGCAGAGAAAGAGAGAGACAGAGAGATCTGGTATCTCTTTTTATAAGGGTACTGCTGCTGCTGCTAAGTCGCTTCAGTCATGTCCAACTCTGTGCGACCCCATAGACGGCAGCCCACCAGGCTTCCCCGTCCCAGGGTACTAATCCCCACTATTAAGCCCCACTCTCATGAATTCATTAAACTCTACCTCCCAAAGGCCCCATTTCCTAACCATCATACTGGGGATTAGGGCTTTGATTACACATTTAGGGGGGATACAAACATTCAGCTTATAACAGGCGCCAAGACCATTCAATGGGGAAGGAGTAGTCTCTTTAGCAAATGGCACTAGAGCAACTGGGTATCCTAGATATCCACGGGTAAAAACAAAGCAGTTGGACCCCTACTTCACACCATACACAAAAATTAACTCAAAAGAGATCAAAGACCTGAACATAAGATTTAAAATCATGCTACTCTTAGAAGAAAGTCAGTTCAGTTACTCAGTCGTGTCCGACTCTTTGCAACCCCATTTGGACTGCAGCACGCCAGGCTTCCCTGTCCATCACCAACTCCCAGAGCTTGCTCAAACTCATGTCCATCGAGTTGGTGATGCCATCCAACCATCTCATCCTCTGTCATCTCCTCCTCCTGCCTTCCAGCTTTCCCAACATCAGGGTCTTTTCTAATGAGTCAGTTCTTCACATCAGGTGGCCAAAGTACTGGAGTTTCAGCTGCAGCATCAGTCCTTCCAATGAACATTCAGGACTGATTTCCTTTAGGATGGACTGGTTGGATCTCCTTGCAGTGAACTTCTTCTCCTTAGAAGAAAACACAGAAGCTAATCTCCATGACCTTGGATTAGCAATTGTTTCTTGGAAATGACACCCACAGGATAAGCAACAGAGGAAACAAGTAGATCAACATGCCTTCTTTTCTGAGGGGCCCCCAAAGCAGGTGAAGGTGTTGGTGGATCTTGAGTTTGCAGGAGAAACATGCCAGAGATAACAGAATGGAAAATCTTGACAAAGCATGTTGATCCTTTAGTCATCCCTTTACCCTATAACCGTGGTAATAGGATTCCTCCCTGTTCTCCCTGAGCACTAATGTGGGCTTGTGACTTGACCACCAGAACGTTTATGGAATACCTACTATGTACTCAGCTTTGTGTTAGGCCCTGAGCATACAGCAGTGAATGAACATTGAATGAGATGGACATAGTTCCCGCCTTCAGAGAACAGATGTTTGCTCCCACCTAGCTTGGGTTCTCAAGAAGCTGAGCCTCAGATAGGGATTCAAGGTTGGATGGGTTTGGGAGAAACCAATGAGGGAGAAGAGAATGCACGACAAGTTAGAGAAGGGGCAGACAAGGAACTGGGCTCAGCTGGAGTCAAGCCTCCAGCTCTTTAGGGTGGACTCGAGAGTGTGAACAGCAGCAAAGTTGGTCTCATTTTGCTGGTTCCCCATGCCAGTTGGTCATTGGTGTGGGCTTGCCTAGGTGTGTGTTTTGGGAGACGTAACACCCCACTCCAGTACTCTTGCCTAGAAAATCCCATGGACAGAGGAGCCTGGTAGGCTGCGGTCCATGGGGTCGTGAAGAGTCGGACACGACTGAGTGACTTCCCTTTCACTTTTCACTTTCATGCACTGGAGAAGGAAATGGCAACCCACTCCAGTGTTCTTGACTGGAGAATCCCAGGGACGGGGCAGCCTGGTGGGAGGCTGTCTATGGGGTCGCATAGAGTCGGACACGACTGAAGTGACTTAGCAGTAGCAGCAGCAACCTCCCCACTGAGGCAGTTAGGATGAGGGCAGTTCACAGTGGGTGACTGTGAGCTGTTAGCAGACAATATTTGCAACAGCTGAGCTAGGAGCACCAGCTGGTAAAGGAGATCTGAGTGAGGCACCCACAGCATCCTCTCCAAAGAGATACTGTACATCAAAAAATCACACGGACAATAATTTAATCACAGTTATAATCAATGTGTTATGAGACCAAACTTGGGTCCACTTGCCCACTCACAGTAAAACCAATCTACTGACACTAGGTTGTGATGAAGGAAGTGAAGTCAAGTCACTCAGTTGTATCTGACTCTTTGCGACCCCGTGAACTGTAGTCCACCAGGCTCCTCTGTCCCTGGGATTCTCCAGGCAAGAACACTGGAGTGGGTTGCCATTTTCTTCTCCAGGGGATCTTCCCAACCCAGTTATCGAACCCAGGTCTCCTGCACTGCAAGCAGACACTTTAACCTCTAAGCCACCAAGTGCAGCATTTATTGCAGGGTGCAAAGCAAGGAGTCCAGGCAGCTAGAGCTCAGAAGGCCTGAACTCCCCGACGGCTTTCAGGGAAAGATTTTTAAAGACAGAGTGAGGGAGGGGAGTTTGGGGTGTGTGATCAGCTTGTGGACATTCTTTTCACTGGCTGGTGTTGCGGTAACTGGAAGTAAACATCATCAGCCTCCTGCTTCCAACAGGTCTGGGTCTATGTGCTTGTGGGCAGCACGCAGTTAACTTCTTCTGCCTGGTCGGGGGTTTAAACAAAACAGAAACAAAACACACAAAAAATATGACAATTCATTGATTTTTCCTATACGCACAATTTTACACAACCACCACCACTATCTCATTCCAGAACATTCTTGCCATCTCCCAAAGAAACCCTGTATCTTTTGCAATCCCCTCTCCCCCATATCCTGGCAACCATCATTCTATTTCCTGTCTTTATGAAATTTGCCTATTCTCAGTATCTCACAGGAGTGGAACCGTATGGTATTTGTCCCTCTTGGCCTGACTCATTTCAGAGTTAATATTTGTATGTTAATCTCATCAAAAAAATACCTTCATAGAGATCTAGAATAATATTTGACTGAATATCTGGATACCATGGCCTAGTGAAATTGACACCCAAAATTAACCATCACAAGTCCACCTCTTGTCAACTTGGCCATCATACACATCCCCTTAAACCATACTTAATTTTCAAAAAAAGATGCTAACCAGGTCATACTTTTACCTAACACCATTACAACTTACCTAACACCAGTACAATGAAAATGTACTATAACTCTTTCCCTAGCAGAGAATACAAAGTCCTTGGGTGATATTTACTTTTGTCCTTGATATCCTGTAAGTTAAATACTATGAGGTGAAGTTCAGTTCATTCACTCAGTCATGTCCAACTCTTTGCGACCCCATGGACTACAGCACACCAGGCCTCCCTGTCCATCGCCAACTTCCAGAGTTTACTCAAACTCATGTCCATTGAGTTGGTGATACCATCCAACCATCTCATCCTCTGTCACCCCCCTTCTCCTCCTGCCTTCAATCTTTCCCAGCATCAGGGTCTTTTCAAATGAGTCAGCTCTTCAAATCAGGTGACCAAAGTATTGGAGCTTCAGCTTCAACATCGGTCCTTCCGATGAATATTCAGGACTACTTAAATGTTGTGCTATAGTCAATATGCTGAATGTTGGGACTTCCCAGGTGGTCCAGCAGTTAAGACTCTACGCTCCCAATGCTGGGGGCTTGGATTCCATCCGGTCAGGAAACTAGGTCCCACACGCTGCAACCAAGAGTTCACATGCTACAGTGAAAAGATCCTACATAAAAGATCTCGCATTCAGCAATGAAGTCTGAAGATTCTGTGTGCCAGAACTGAGACCTGGCACAGTCAAATAAATAAAGAAATATATCACTACATGGTTAGAGGATAAGATGAGGAAAGCAAAGATATTTGCTATTAGACATTACACACACATTCACAGCAATGAATAAATAAATAAATAAAGGAAGGGTTGGCAGAAACAACACAATATTATGAAGCAATTATCCCTCAATTAAAAATAAATACGTATATATATATTAGAAAGGAAGATGTACTCACGATGCTTTCCGTCCTCATTTCTGTAACTGGTCATGGGTCACAGCTGGTATTAACTACCTTCTTCTACTACCTGTTCCGTATTCTCTTTGCCCTCAGTAAGCAACTGAGTGATCATGGTTCTTTACCTCATTGAGTGACACAAAACTTCATTCCTGAAGGGTCTGGACCATTAGTAGTCCTGACTGAACTGGGTTGTTGTGGTTCTTTATTGGCCTTAATCACACGACCACAATAATACTCCTTTGAGAGTTGGACCATATAGAAGGCTGAGTGTCAAAAAATTGATACTTTTGAATTGTGGTGCTGGAGAAGACTCTGGAGAGTTCTTTGAATTGCAAGAAGATCAAACCAGTCTAAAGGAAATCAACCCTGAATATTTGCTGCAAGGACTGGTGCTGAAGCTGAAGCTCCAATACTTTGGCCACCTGGTGCAAAGAGTTAAGTCACTGGAAAAGACTCTGATGCTTGGAAAGATTGAGGGCAGGAGAAGAAGGGGACAACAGGGGATGAGATGGTTGGATGGCATCACTGACTCAATGGACATGAATTTGAGCAAATTCTGGGAGATAGTGAAGGATGGGGAAGCCTGGTGTGCTGCAGCCCATGGGGTCTCAAAGAGTCGGACACAGTTTAGTGACTAAACAGCAACCACAAACGACAATACTAACAGATGTCTCCATGGGTCTCCTGTGGTCCAGATATATTCTTCCATTCCTCCATGGTGGAGTAGCAGGCTACTTTCCCTCTTGGACATCACGACCCATCAACTCAGCCAGCACAGTAACCCCCTTCCTTGCCTGTTGATTCAGGGGCCTGAGGAACCCAAAATGGTCAGGTGGCCAGGTAGCTGTAACTTCCAGTTCAATAGAATCATTGTTCTTCTCCCAGTCTAATCACGCCTCCCTTTGAAATAAAGACCTTGGGACTTCCCTGGTGGTCTAGTGGTTAAGATACCACGCTCCTAGTGCAGAGTTGAGGCTTTGATACCTGGTTGGGGAACTAGGAGCTCACGTGCCACACGAGTGAAACCAAAAAATAAATACAAAAATGAAATGAAGACCTCTAGGCCAGCAGAGCATAGGTCACAATGACAGGAAGCAAAAATTTTGCTAGGTATCCCTAGTGGTAATAGTGGATGATGCCACTCCCATATCCAAACCTCGGTTCCTGGGTCCGTGAATCTTGGCTATCAGATTCAGACCACATGCAGCCTCCTGGACAACTGTGCCTCAGCCCTGCACCTTGCTGGTATGTAACTGAGTCTTCAAATGGCCATTCTATAACTCTATCAAACCAGCTGCTCCAGGATGATGGAGGATATGGTAAGGTCAGTGAATTTCTTGCCACACTCATTTGCTGTGCAGTGGGCTTCTCAATCAGAAGAATGCTGTATGGAACACCATGATGGTAGACAAGACTTTCTATAAACCCGCAGGTGATAATTTTAATGTATTCTATTTATTTTTGGTTGTGCTGGATACTAGTTGCTGCAAGTGGACTTTCTCTAGCTGTGGTGAGCGGGTGCTGCTCTTATTTACGTCGCACGGGCTCATGGTGGCTCCTCTTTTTGCGGAGCACAGGCTGTAGGCACAGGGCTTCTGTAGCTGCAGTATGCAGGCTCAGTAGCTGTGGTTCACGGGCTTAGTTGCCTTGAGGCACGTGGCCTCTTCCCAGGCCAGGGATTGAACTTGTGTCCCCTTCATTGGCAGGCAAATTCTTGAACTAAAGAGCCTCTTGATGAAAGTGAAATAGGAGAGTGAAAAAGCTGGCTTAAAACTCAACATTCAGAAGACAATGATCACAGCATCCTGTCCCATCACTGAATGGCAAATAGATGGGGAAACAATGGAAACAGTGACAGACTTTATTTTGAGGGGCTCCAAAAATCACTGCAGACAGTGACTGCAGCCATGAAATTAAAAGATGCTTGGTCCTTGAAAGAAAAGCTATGACCAACCTAGACAGCATATTAAAAAGCAGAGACATTTCTTTGTCAACAAAGGTCCATCTAGTCAAAGCTATGGCTTTTCTAGTAGTTATGTATAGATGTGAGAGTTGGACCATAAAGAAAGCTGAGCACCAAAGAACTGATGATGCTTTTGAATAGTGGTGTTGGAGAAGACTTTTGAGAGTCTCTTGGAGATCAAACCAGTCAATCCTAAATATTCATTGGAAAGACTGAGGCTGAAGCTGACACTCCAATATTTTGGCCACCTGATATGAAGAACTGACTCACTGGAAAAGACTCTGATGCTGGGAAAGATTGAAGGCAGGAGGAGAAGGGGACGGCAGAGGATGAGATGGTTGGAAGGCATTACTGACTCAATGAACATGAATTTGAGCAAGCTCTAGGAGTTGGTTACAGACAGGGAAGCCTGGCGTGCTGCAGTCCACGGGTTGCAAAGAGTCAGATACAACTGAGCAACCGAAATGAACTGAACTGATAGTTGTCCTGGCCTTAGTGAATGGAAGTCCATGTGGCGGAGCTCGTGCATAACCTCTGTCCCTGCCACCGTGGTTGCCGTTGATGTCGTCCATTGCATGGGGGCAGGAGTGCCTGGGGAGAGAAGCTCACTTGTATTCACAGAATAGGTCACTTTGTCCGTTTGATTATTAAACTCCTCCTCTGTTGAGTTCAGCCTTTGTGAACATTCACATGGGATACAAATATCTTCACATTCCCCACCCTCTCATTCAGGGAGGTCTATCTACACAGTCTTCCCCAGACTTTCTAGTCCTCCAAATTCCAATCATGTTCCTTCCAAATCCCTGACCATCCAATAAAACCACTGGCTGCAGCCTATGAATCAGTGTGCAATCAGACATTTGGCCATTTCTCCCTCCAAGCAAAATAAACAGCTGAGTGCACTGGTTGACGTTCTGCCCACTGGGAGGCCTCCCCTTCGGGGCTGTCCTTCAGGGCTCTCAGAGAGGCTGTAGCTTTCCAGCTGTCCACTTCCGGTGGGATCTGCATGTTTTGCAGGATCTTCTGGAATCCAGGCCCAAAGAGAAATCTTGGGTCAACTGAATATAAGAAAGACTTCTAAAAATATCACTGAGCTAGAAGAGCCTTGGATTTTTGCTGAATGTATTTCCTACCCTCTGACATACAAATGTCTTACCAGTAAGTTTGGAATCATTGCTAGTTCTTGTTCACTAGGTCCAATAAGCATAATGTCGTCAATATAATGGACCATTGTGACATCCTGTGAAAGGGTAATTTGATCAAAATACCTGCAAACTAAATTATGACTTACGGCTGGATTGCTGATGCACCGCTGAGGTAGGACAGTGAAGGAATGCTGCTGGCCTTGCCAGCTGAAAGGAAACTACTTCTGGTCTTGGACAAGGATGGAGAAAAGGCATTTGCCACCTCCATAGCTGCATACCAGATACTGAGAATGTGTTTATTTGCTCAAGGAATGAAACCACGTCTAGTACGGCAACTGGAGTCAACTACCCAGTTACCTGTGGCTCCTCACTGCATTCTCCAAGCTCCATCTGTCCTCAGCACAGGCCCAATAGCAGAACTGAGTGGGGATGTGCATTCAGTTGCATCTTTCAAGTCCTTAATGGTGACACTAATTCCACCCCTAATTGACGCCCTTGCACCCCTCCGGGAATGCAGTATTATTTTTGGTTGACTATTTTATTAGCAAGAGACAGTACTAGTGGCTTTGACTTGACCTTTCCCACCATAATGGCTCTCACTCCATAGGTCAGGAAACAAATATGAGGATTCTTCCAGCTGCTTAAGTGTATCTATTCTAATTATGCATTCCAGAACTGGTGATACAACACAAGATGAATTCAGAGATCCACTGGAAAATGAACCAGATAAAATTCCAATGATAACTTGACTTCCATTAAGCCCCTACTCTGACTGATGGACCACAGTGATGTTTTGGGTGTCCTGAAATTTGTGTTGGTTCAGAGCCACTGCCTAGTAATCTGTGAAAGGCCTAAGTATTTCCTTTAGCCCAGTGCGTGTTCACCTTGGCAAAGGGCCAAAGGTTCCATTGGAGAGGACTGGGAGAAAGGTTAACGTAAGAATTTTTGGTAGTGTACTGGGTCCTTCCTCAAGGGGACTCAGCCTCTTCTTCATTAAAGATGTTCTGGGTTTATGAATTGGATCAGGTCTGAGAATTGACTGAGGGGCCATGATACTCCATTTTTAAGATTCAAATTAGACTTTGAACATGACCTACAACTTTTCTGCTTAAACAGACCAAGTAAGAATTTAGTAGGCTTCCCAACTATTTACTTCTAAGAATGCCATGATCAGCTAGTCAATGCCATAAGGCTCTGTAAGTCAGACTCTTCTGATTGCTGCTTTCTTTTCTCTCCGGATTGCTACTTTGACTCTGCTGTCCATTGTGGTAACCACATCCATCTTCAAAAGCTTGAGTGAGTGAGTGAAGTCGCTCAGTCGGGTCCGACTCTCTGCAATCCCATGGACTGTAGTCTACCAGGCTTCTCTGTCCATGGGATTTTCCAAGCAAGAGTACTGGGTGGGTTGCCATTTCCTTCTCCAGGGGATCTTCTGACTCAGGGACTGAACCCAGGTTTCCTGCATTGCAGGCAGACACTTTACCTTCTGAGCCACCAGGGAAGCCCCAAAGCTTAGGAAGGTGAGTAGATCTTAAATGATAAATCTACTGTAACATTTTCATCTTCCTGGGCTTCCTTGGTGGCTCAGAGGTTAAAGCATATGCCTGCAATGCGGGAGACCTGGGTTTGATCCCTGAGTTAGGAAGATCCCTTGGAGAAGGAAATGCAACCCACTCCAGTACTCTTGCCTGGAAAATCCCATGGACAGAGGAGCCTGGTGGGCTATCCACCATAGGGTAGCAAAGAGTCGGACACGACTGAGTGACTTCACAAGCTTTTGACTCCTTTCCTTGATAGTAAACTATAGTTACTGTTGAATTATTTCTTTCAATTTATCACACTTTTATTAACGTATTTTTGGGTTTTGTTGTTAGGTGCTTTCATGTTTATAATTATTATTTCTTCCTGATTGAAATTTTATCATTATCATTATATAATTTTTTTTTGTCTCAAGTAACAATTTTTGTCTTAACATCTGTTTTATCTGATACTAGTATAGCTAATATAGCTCTCTTTCGGTTACTATTTGCCTGGAGTATCCTTTTCCATCCAGTTACTGTTGGCCTTTTTGTTTTTGAATCTAAAGTGAGTCTTTGGGGGCTTCCCCGGCAGTCCAGTGGTTAAAATTCTCCACTACCAATGTGCGAGCATAGGTTTGATCTCTGGTCAGGGAACTAAGATCCCACAGGCCAAGTGGCAAAGAGGGAAAAAAAAAAAGTGATTTTTTTTTTTTGCAGACAGCATAAGTGAACCATGATTCCAAAAAAAAAAAAAAAAAAAAAAACCACCAAAAAACCTCTGAAAACCTCTGCCTTTTAACTGGAGCATTTAATTCATTTACATTTAGTGTAATATTGATAAGGACTTATTTCTGGCATTTTGCTATTTGCCTTCTGTATGTCATGTCTTTTTTCAATTTTTCCATTACTAACTTCTTCTGTGTTAAATTGATATGTTTTAGTGTATCATTCACAATGTTGTTTTGCAAATGTGAGGCTATGTAGGAAAAAAGAGATCCTTAGAAGTGGAATTACTAGGTCAAGGGTAGGGCAGGGCATGCACTGAAACTGCTAAGTTTTACCAGACTGATCTTAAATGATTCTACCAATTCGGTTGGATACTTTCCATAGAGGGCTTTGCATTTTATTGAAAGCATCTGTTAGCTTGCTAGGACTCTCTCTTAAACTGTGTCTTCCTGTAAAAGGGGGGACCTAATTATTCATTTTTTATATTCCCACGTTTTCGTGCAAAGGAAGCCAAAAAAGATGTGAAGAAGGAAAAAGGAATCTTTTATCATGTTATGACAGGAATACTGGAAAATGAGGAACCATTCAGCATCTGGAACTTTAGGAACAGCCATGCAAACCAGGAGCCCTGTGAACTGACTTCAAGTATTTAGTCCCAGAATCTTGGGAAGTGGGGGGCTCTCCAAGACACTTTACAGAAAAGGAAGCTGGGGCTAGGAGTTAGGAGATTAAGGCTCATAAGCTAGTAATTAAACTTTTACTGTGCACCTTTCCTGTGTGGGCAGTTATTCTCCCCACGGAGAAGACCATGTGATGAACAGTCAGCCCCTGTCCATATGGAACTTTTCTTTGTAAATACCTGGGAAGGGAATGGCAGCCCACTCCAGTACTCTCGCCTGGAAAATCCCATGGATGGAGGAGTCTAGCAGGCTGCAGTCCATGGGATCACTAAGAGTCGGACACGACTGGGTGACTTTACTTTCACTTTTCACTTTTATTCACTGGAGAAGGAAATGGCAACCCACTCGGGTTCTCGCCTGGAGAATCCCAGCGATGAGGCAGCCTGGTGGGCTGCCGTCTATGGGGTCACACAGAGTCACACGACTGAAGTGACTTAGCAGCAGCAGCAGCAAAGGAATACTTCCTTTAGAGTATTCCTAGAGTATCCCAGGAAGTATGGGCTTCCCTGGTGGCTCGGAGGTTAAAGCGTCTGCCTGGAATGCTTGGGTTTGATCCCTGAGTCGGGAAGATCCCCTGGAGAAGAAAATGGCAACCCACTCCAGTACTCTTGCCTGGAGAATCCCATGGAGGGAGGAGCCTGCTAGGCTACAGTCCATGGGGTCGCAAAGAGCCGGACACGACTGAGCGACTTCACTAAAGAGTAGCTCATTTATTTCTCATTCCACCTTTTTATTTATTTTTGGCTGTGTTGGGTCTTGGATGCTCCTCACACGATTTAGCAGGGCTACTTTCTAGCTGAGGTACACGTGCTTCTCACTGCAGTGGCTTCTTTTGTTTCAGAGCACTGGCTGTAGGGGGTTTGGGCTTCAGCAGTTGTGGTCCAAGGGGCTTAGTTGCCCCACAGCATGTGGGCTCACCCCAGATCAGGGATCAAACAGTGTCTGCTGTATTGGCAGGCAGATTCTTAACCACTGGGCCACCAGGAAGGTTCCCCTCATCCCATCTTAATGGCTATTATTTCCCTTTCCCAGTTGAGGAAACGCTAGGCTCAGAGGTAAAATCGCTTGTATAATTAAAGTCACACAGGTTCGGGTTTCAGCGCAGAGCAGCGCTCCCAATCGCTGCTATTTCATGCCTCTGAATAATACCATTGTCCAGAGCAGCAGCAACCGCCTTTTCTGCGTGCTAGGCTCTGTGCTAAGGACAGTCCCCACTCACTTATTCAACCAGTGAAGCTACTATATGCCGTGCGCCCTCATCTTAAAGATTTCGCGAAACTAGCCCAGGAGTTTCTCCGAGTCAAGGGGACGCACCACACTTTCCTCGCCAAGCCTCCCCAGCTGGGTGTTCCACCTCGGTAAGGCATCCAGCTGGCGCTCAATTACCCCATGGCACTGTCGCCGCTTCTAGGGGCACAGACGACCACGGCCGCACCACCCGCTGCCCGAGCGCCACAGGCAGCTGTAGAGGCGGACCCGTGAACTCCTGTGGACGCCCGGGCGGCGGTTGGAAGCCCCGCCCCCGCGCGTGCGCGCTGCGCGTCCCGTCTGCCCGCTCGGCTCCGGCAGTACGGGCGCGGTTGAAGGCGTCCTCGAGGAGCGCGCGCGCCTGCGCCGTCGTCGGGCTCGCGCACGCGCACCTGCGCCGGCGCCGGCCTCACGCACGCGCACGGCGGCGACGACGGCGGTGGCGGCGGTTCCTGCCGGGGGCTGCGAGGGCGGGCGGCCCCGAAGGAAGCGGCGGAGCTGAGGGGCTCAGCGGCCCGGCGCGCGTGACTCTCAACCCGGCTCGCTCCGCGGCGGGCGTTTTGAGCCGGTCCAGGGGCGCGGACGCGGCGGCGGCGGCGGCGACCCGAGGCCTGCGGCCTAGGCCTCAGTGCGGCGGCGGGCTCGAGTGCGGCGCGGAGCCGGCCTGAGGGCCCTACGCGGCGGCACAATGAGCGTGGAGGCGTACGGGCCCAGCTCGCAGACGCTCACCTTCTTGGACACCGAGGAGGCCGAGCTGCTCGGCGCCGACACCCAGGGCTCCGAGTTCGAGTTTACCGACTTCACCCTCCCCAGCCAGACGCAGACGCCCCCCGGCGGCCCCGGAGGTGGCGGCGCGGGGCCCCCGGTCGGAGCCGGCCCGGGCGCGGCGGCCGGACAGCTCGACGCGCAGGTGAGCGGCACATGGCGGCGCCGGAAGCCGGGGCCGGGCCTCGGCGGCGGGGGACCTGCTCGGGTTTCCCCTCCGGCCGTGCCGGGGCTGATCTGCTCGGCTCCTGCAGTGCCCCCTGGTCCAGAGTGACCCGGCCGGGTATCTCCCGCTCAGTATAGGTCCGGAGTAACCTGCCTCCAGTTTCTGCTCTCCAGCCCGACCCGGGTAAACCTACTTCAAGTCCTTCTCTGATCTCTCCCGAGTGATCTCAGGATCTAGTTCCAGACTGAGTCTTAGCTGATCGGTCCCAAGTCCTCTTCCGGGCCTGTCCGAAGTGACCGGCCCCAGGTCTGTCTCTGGCCTGGGCAGGGGTGACTTGTCCCCGAGTTCTCTTTCAGCTGGGTCAGTGCCCCGCTCAAGCCAGCTCCTGATCTGAGCCGATTCCCCCCTCAGTCTCATCCGACCGCTGCCCCACCCCCTTACCTGTGGTCGAAGTCTGGGCACCCCTGCCCTCATTCATGCCCACTGTGCAGTAGGTTTATATTTCATTGGGCCCACGGACGCTGGCGAGAGGAGGACTGAGGCTCCTCCAGCAGAAACGGAATTTTTGCATTCAGCTCGCAGACTTTTAAGATTATTGAGGAGGCAGTTTGCGTTTCGTTTTTTCTTCTTGCATTGCCTGTTGCTGAAACCGACCTGTTACGTAACTCCGCAGCCCTGCCTTGGAAAAGTTGGTTTTGAGTTTGTTCCTCCAGTGGGTGAGTGGTAGTGGGTTTCATATATGTGGCTCTGCCACGTCAGGAACTTTTGTTCTTAATGATGTGAACATTCAGCAAAGGCTGCTTGGTTATTTTCAATTTGGGTTTGTGTTATGAGAGTGTATCCCGGATACACTTCCTGGATCTGGGTCCCTGACCCGGGATGGGAGAGGGCGCTGGTTATGGTCTTGGGCTAGGCTCCCCAGGATTGTAACCATCATCCTGTGGGTCTCAAATTCCATTCCTGTGCCTGGCACCTCCCTCATTTATTTTTCTGAATTCTCAGCCACAGAGGAGCTATAGGCTTCACCTTGTCGCAGGTGTCCCTTCGCATGAGGACCCAATGCCAGAGTTGGGGGAGCCAACCCAGCCTCAGCCAGCGTGAACTGAAACTGTCTCCTGGGGGCTTGCATTCTAGTTGATTGAGTCACTCCCGTGGGTAGACCACCCACTTGGACTTTCTTTTAGCCCCTAATAGAAGCAGAAAACATTTGACTCATTCTAACCCCAGATTCCTTAAAAATAGAAGCTTAATGGGTGGGGCATCAGGGAGAACAGGTGTGCACATATCTGTGTTTTTTCCGTTTTGTTGATATATCATGGGGGAAGGGAGAATGTGCTTGGGAAGTAAGTGAGCTGCTGTAAGCTCATGATAACACCTGTTATCAGAGTAGTTTCATGCTCTTGGAATGCTGTTTCCACAGCTGTAACATGGGAGTAACAGCGGTGTTTTTGTTACTTTTAAACATGCCTGAAATCTGGACTCATGTTTGAATGAATAGACCAGATAGTGCTGTCTGTAATTTGTGTCCAGTGTGTCCAGAAGACGGAAGCTAAAGATCTCTTGGCTGAGCAGTGTGCCATGATTCATGGCAGTTCAGGGTTGTTTTGTGAAACGTTATCGTTTTATTGCAAATCCTTTTTAAACTGTAGACTGTAAAACAGCAAACTTGGGTCAGCTCTGAGTTCTAGTTTTGTCCCTTGGGTTCTGTTTTGGATTAATTGTGGGGGCGTGTCTTCTCTTTCTGTGGAAGTAATTGATTTTTTTCTTTTTTTTTAAAACAAATTTACTTATTTTTTAACTGAAGGATAATTGCTTTACAGTAATTGATTTCTTTTACTGCACCTGAACACTGAACTGTACTGAATAAGGGCATTGAAACACTCCACCAGAGGGAAACGTTACAGCTGAGCTCACTTGTTATGACATCAAAGGGGTTTGTCCTTTTTCACTTTTAAGTAACTCTGATGACCCACCCACCTGTAGCCTAACTTTGGATTTGTGTTTGGGGAAGGGGAGTGGAAAGTTGATTATCTCCTGTGTTGGTGGCATTGGCTGCTTACAACATCTGGGAGGTTTTCCCTTATTTGTCCTCAAGACTTGCTGTATAACCCAACGCACGGTGGGGCTTCTGTCCTGGGTACCTTTTGATTTTATCTTTTTGGGTGAGTGGCTGTGAATTGTCAAGTGCTGTGTAACTCCTTTTGTTTCACAGCTTTATTGAGATAGAATTCATATACCATGCACTTCAGCCATTCCACGTGTGCTCCCCAGTGGCTTTAGTGTAGGGCTGTGCAGCCTCGCCCACAGTCGATTTTAGGACGTTTTCGTCACCATAAAAAGAAACCCAGTGCCCCTCAGTCTACCAGTCCTCCCCTCTCTAACCCCAGGCAACCACTGATCTCTATTTACCTACTTTGGACCTTTCATGTAAGTGGACTGTGTGTGGTTGTACTGTGCCTGTGGTCATTTGCTCTTTCACTGAGTATGTTTTCAAGGTTCATCCACGTTGCAGCATGTATCTGCTGCATTCCTTTTTATGACTGAATGATGTTCCACAGCATGGACAGACATTGTGTTTAAATACTTGTCTGTTGGTGGACTTTTGGCTTAGCTACTATGGGAAATGCTGCTGTGAACATCTGTACACATTTCTGTGTGGTTGTAAGCCTTCAGTGAAAATCTGGGTGGTCTGGTAACAGCTGCCTGTTACCTTTTCAGGGGCTACCACATTGTTTTCTAATGTGTAGCTTTCTATACACTGATATCACCTTTAATACCAGTCTTGACTGCCAGCTTTGGTTTTGCCTGAAGGTTTAGGTAACACGTGTGTCTTGGGGCGGCAGGGAGAATGGCACACTGAGGGGAACTGAGTTGGTTCAGATAACACTTGTTTTCTTATTTATGAAACGAACTGGTATTTGTCACAGCCCTGTCAAACGTCCTTAAGACAAGGCAACAGTTTTCCTTTGAGTATTTGACCCTTTTTGGGGCCTGTCTCCCAGCGTCTCCAAGGGTAGGGAAAGGTGAGTTCACAAACCTTCTGGTCTGCTTAGTTGTAATATTTCCCTTTGGTGCTGCTATCGTGTTTCCTCCAAACATTGGAGTTATGATGATGAAAATATTGGGTTGGGAACACTACCAAACAACAAAAGGAATGAAGCACTGATGCACACAGCAGCGTGGATACATCTCAAATAATTACACTGCGTGAAAGAGGCACTTAAAAAAAGTATATACTCTATGATCCTTCTCATGTGAAACTCTAGAAAGTGCTGGGTAACCAACCTATGGTGCTAGAAGGTAGGTCAGCGGTTTACGGGGAGGGGAGGAGGACAGGGAGGGGACGACAAAGGCAGGAAGAGATTGGGGTGATGGATGTGCTTGTCATCTTGGTTGGTGGGTTCATGAGTATTTACAGACATCAATGTGTGTCGATTTCAAAAGCTGTAAAGAGCGGCTACCTTGTGTTCAAATGCTGGCTGCCTTCAGAAGTCCAGGAAGGTTGCCCTGACACATCCTTGACGATCTAGGTAAACAGATCGTCCTCTGATTCCTGGCCCTTAGCTTATGATGAGGAGTGAGTTCCTTACAGTCCCAGGGTTCCTGAAAGTGGTGAGTTTAAAATTTGTGTGGACCTTTTTTGGTTGTGTGAAGACCCGGTTAGTACAACTGTGACATAGTGCGCTTTGAGATAATTGGAGATAAGATGCTGCAGACTTCACAGGAGCTCTGGCAAGTATTCTATAGCACTTGTCTTTTGTTGGATTTCCGGGGTTTGAAAACCAAAAGGGAGGACTTATGTGGCTTAGTGCTGAATAGCTGAAATAGCTTCTAACTCTGTTTACCCAATTAATTTCTTTACCCAGATTTAGCATGATTGAGGGGGAAGTTTGAACACTAACACAATAGCAAAATTCTCTATCACATAGGTCCCACAACCAAAAAGGAGACATATTTCAAACAGCTTTACTGAGGTATGACCATACACCATGGAGTCCTCTTGCTTAAGTGTTTGATCCAGTGGGCTTTGTTTTTTCAGCTGTGCAGCCATCAGACAGCCACTGTCTTCTTCACGCCGCTGTGTTTCCCTCTTCTGTGTTGCTCCTGCTGGTCTTGGCAGTCTCTTATTGAAGCCCTGAGGTCGGGAATCGGGTGAGCCCTCACTTGGCCACTTCAGCCGGCCTGTCGGATACGTGTGCGGCCTGTGTGGGTTCCCCGCTGGGGTGCAGAGGCTTGGCTACCCGCCCGGTGACGAGCCCACGTGCCCCGTGGGTCTGTTCTTCGGTTCCTTCCACCCAGGCTCCCAGGCCGCCCTCCTTGGCCTGATTCTCAACTGCTGCCCCTCGGTACTTCCCTCCTCGCGTCCTGCTGTGCTCCAGGAGCGCTGTGGTTGTGACTCCGGCGAGGGGGCAGAGTGAGTCCTTTGTCAACTGCAGCTGCTGTGTTAGAAAGGCAGGTGCTGCCCAGTTTGCAGTTGGCCTTGGGGACAGTAAGGGCCCAGAGGAGGGGGTGGTCTGCCCGGCACAGTGAGAGCCTTTATGAGTGGTGCTCCTTGAGTCGCTCAGGAAGCTGCGCCCACTTGGCAGGGAGCACAGGTTGGCATGGAGGGCTAGCGAGTGCAGGCAAGGGCCAGTGTCTACACTGAGGGGCCCAGCTCCGTCTGGGAGCCTTGTGTTGCTGCTGAGGGGTGCTGTGACCTCACTTGAGAGTGAGGCCCTTAGATGGCGGGAGGTCTGGCAGAGTGTGGCTGAAGCTAGAAGGGAGATTCAGGTAGAGAGTGCTGGGGTCAGGTGTGTGGCCTTCTGTGTGTGTGACAGACAACGCTCATGTACCAGGTGGCCCTTCCTCCTCCTGGGGTCCCACGGCTGGCATCAGATCCTCTTGTGCCGTTTTAAACGTGTGCTGGTCCAGTAAGTGCAGCTTGCAAGCTAGACAGCCAAACCTGGCTTTTAAGGACCCCTGTGAACTGGGCTGGGATGACCTCTAGACCTCCAGTTGGCTTAGGCAGCCTGTGGAGCTTTGGGGACCTTTGTCACGACTGAAGATGGCACCTTCCGGTCTACTCCGGCTCCTCTCGTAGCTCACCGGCTGGGGGTGGCATGAGCCTGGTGCACCACTCTTCATCCCTGGGCAGAAGGGGCTTGGCTGTGCTTGTCTTCCGTCACTCCGCTCAAGCGCGTGGCTCTGCCGAGCTGACACAGTTTCCAGGCAGCACTTAGTCCACCTGTATTGTATAAAATGTATGTTATGAATTCTCTCGTGTATAAGTAAAGAAAGCAAACCCTGCCCTTCTTTCTTCTTGATTTGATGATTGTAAAGATTTTCCTTTCTCTTTTTCTTTTTCTTCTCTGATGTGTTTTAAAGCAAATCCAACTTATTTCGCTCTTCTGAGATTGAGCTATATAAGTTAGTGATATTCAGCTGTTTAGACCTACAATATTTAGAATGCATTCCTAAAAACAGAGAAAGGGCATCTTCGTAGCCTCACTGCTGTTATCAGATGAACAACACCAACGGTAGTCTTTCTGGAATCGTCTAATACATGGGACTTCCTTTCTCCACAGTCAGGTTGTTTACCTGGCCCAGACCCCTTCGAGGTCTAGCATTAATATGACTGCCTGTCGTGTCTCCAGCCCTGCTCTCCCGGGCAGCTCCTCTCTCTACTTGTCAAGCCACGAGCCAGGATCCTGTCCAGGTCACTGTCTTGTGAGGGGTCCTGCCTCCTGGACCGAATCTCTCCTCACAGTCTGGCTTCTCCCTGCAGGCGTGGGTGGATCCCCTTTCAGTCTGTGAGCTCCTCTGAAAAGTGGCTGACCCCAGAGAGCTAGGTAGTCGGGCGAGGTAAGCCTCAGCCACCCAGACAGGTTGAGGGTACTTGTGAGCTTTGGAATGAACTGCGGGGGTGGGCTCAGCTCTCGATGAGAACAAGAAAAGGGGAGCAGGTGGCGCCCCTTTAACTCAAAGCTTAGGGGCTGCTGTGCTGCGTGGGGCCATGAGCAGTCCCCTTCATTGCAGGTCAAAAATGGTCAAATCGGAAGTTTCTTGTAATTAAAACAGATTAAAAGAAGGCTAAGAGATTACATCACAATGTGTAATCATTAACTGGATCTTGCATTTTTAAGAAAAGCTATAAAGGATGTTATTAGGGCACTGGGGACATGTGTGTATGTGTGTTAGATAGCTGTGTTATATTAGCATTATTCCTGAGTGTAATGCTTATATTGTGGCTGTGTGGAGAAAGCTCTTGGCCTGGGTCCTGTGACTCTGAAATGAATCAGGAAAGTAAAAGTATTTGTGTGTGTGCGTGCTTGTGCGGAGCAAGAGAGGGAGAGAGCAAGCCTGGAAAAATGTGAGTGGCTGGTAGATCCAAATGAGGGGCGAGTGGGTCATTCATTCTCGTAGTTTTGAAACTTTTTCAAAAGTTGAGGGAGAGGGATCCTCTGTTAGACTGTGCCTGAGCGCTCAGAGACTCAGTAGCTCCTCTCTGCCTCAGGCCACCTCAGGAAAGGCAGTTTCCCATTCACTCTTTTTTACTTAGACTGTGAAAGAAAAGAATAAATGAAGAATCATTTTTCATCACAACCTTTATATTTTGGATGAGAAGATGTATTCATTGAGCCTGTCCTGTGAGAGCATTCTGGGGTGTGGGCTGGGTCACAGCAGGAAGCAGAACAGGCAGAGTTGGCCCCACTGGCACCCCTCAGATGGGGTCGGGGTGACTCCCTTGGAGGTGCCCTGTGGATGGAGACTGAAGGGCCAGGAGCTGTCTGTGCAGAGCCGGGGGTGGTGTGTGCCCAGGCCTGGGGAGTGGGCCCATTCAGGGACTGAGAGGAAGGCCCGTTTTATGGTGAGTGGTGGACGCTCATAGAGTTTGGGTAATGCGTGATCTAAAAGTTCTACCAACGCATTTAGTGGTAGTTTTAATTAACATGCGTTTCCTCCGTGAGAATGAAGTGACTTTCTTCCTGCTGCTCTGAGGTGCACAGAATTCTGCAGTGGGCCATAAGAAACTCTCTTGGCAGAAAACCCCTGCAGGGCCTTGGTCATAGTGTGCAGAGCAGGAGTGGGGAGCAAACTCTTTAGCTTTCTAGACCCAGTGACCTGGTGCCTGGAGGTGTGCTCAGAAAGCCCAGGGGCAGGCTTGGGGAGGCCTTTCCCCTCTTGAGCCCAGCAGGACCCAGGGCTCCTGGCTGTAGTTGAGGGGTTGATAACCTCAGTCAGTCCTGTGCCAGACAAGGACCTTCCCCTCCCTTCTTCTGTTATGTTGCCTGCCTTGGGTTGTGTGCCTTCTCTGTGCCAGGCACTCTTCAGTGCTTTAATTCAGTTAATTATAGTTTCTAAGGTCAAATGTATTTTTGAAGTTAGTGTTTATCTTAAAACTTTCCAGAAAGTAGAGGGAGAAACTAACAACTCAGCTATGGAAGTCTGTGTTGTGGTCAGGTCACAGCAGGGCAGGAGTTGGGCTGGGCAGGGGTTGGACATGCACATGTACGTGTGCAAAAGTACTTGTAAGAAGGGTCACACCCACACTCCCAGCCACACAGTTGAGAGCCTGTTGGGGAATCTGGACTCCTCTCTGGTCTTCCTGCCTTAGAGGCTGAGGGAGAGTCCATCTGACTTTGTCTTGTCTGTATTGCATTGTCTCTCAAGAGAGTTCCTAGAGCAGACTTAGATTTCCCGCTCCTTATGAAGCCGGAAGGGTTCGTAACAGTGATGCAGAGAAAGGATTGCCGCTTCCAAGAGCCTCACACATTTCCGATGCGGGTTCTCCTCCCTCTGTGAGAGGAGAAGTGTGGGGTCTGAGGCCTGGATGAAGCAGGATGGGCAGAATGAGGTCCCTGGTGGCACGCAGGTTTCTGTATTACTCTACATACTAATTTTGGCATTTCAGGAAAGTAAAGATTCACATCACTAATGTTTCCTTGAACAAAAAAGTTTATGCAGCCTGATGACACATTTTAGGAGCTCCTCCTCTAGGAGTTGAGAGATTTTCTTTTTCTTTTCTTTAACCATTTTTAAAATTGAAGTATAGTTAAAGTCCTGTGTTAGTTTCAGGTGTACAGCAAAGTGATGCAGTTACACACATATATATGCGTGTTCTTTTTCAGATTCTGTTCTGTTATGGGTTATTACAAGATACTGAATATAGCTCCTTATATCATAGGCCTCTTTTGTTTACCTGTTTTATACACAGCCATGTGTATGTGCCAGTCTCAGAATCCTAGTTAACACCTTCCCGCTCAGCCCCTTTGGAAACCATAAGTTTGTTTTCTGTCTGTGAGTCTTTCTGTTTTGTAAATAAGTTCATTTGTTTCATTATTTATTTGCTTTTAATATTCCAACATATAAGTCATATCATATGATATTTGTTTTTCTCTGTCTGACTTCACTTAATACGATACTCTCTCATCCATCCGTGTTGCTGCAGGAGGCCCTGTTTCACTCTTCTTCATGGCCGAGTAATAGTCCATTGTGTGTGTGCGCCACATCTTGTCCACTCCTCTGTCAGTGGCCATCAGGCCGCTCCCGTGTCTCGGCTGTTGGGAATAGTGCTGCTGTGAACACCGTGGGCATGCATCTTTTCACATTAGAGTTTTCTCGGGATATATGCCCAGCAGTGGGATTGCTGGGTCATATGATAACTCTATTTTTAGGTTTTTGAGGACCCTCCATTGTGGCTGTACCAGTTTACATTCCTGCCAACAGTGTAGGAAGGTTCCATTTTCTCCACACCTTCTCCAGCATTTGTTATTTGTAGCCGTTTTAGTCATGGCCATTCTGACTGATGTGAGGTGATACCTCATTTGGTTTGCATTTCTCTAATAATTAGTGATGTTAAGCATCTTGTCATGTACCTATTAGCCATCTGTATGTCTTTGGTGAAATATTGGCAAATATTTTCTTAAAGTGCTAGGTACTAAATGTTCTAGACTTTGTGGAACAAGAAGTGTGTGGCCGGATTCCGGTACCTGGATTTCACTTAATGGCAGTGGAACAGCCACACATATCATGCTACAGGAGACAGAAGGATATGGGCCATTGTTCTGAGCTTGAGATTGTGGCCCATATCCTTCTGTCTCCTGTAGCATGATATGTGTGGCTGTTCCACTGCCATTAAGTGAAATCCAGGTACCGGAATCCGGCCACACACTTTGAGAAAGCCAGCGTGTGTGTGCTGAGGCCGTCATCCCGAGAGACGCGTGGGTCTCGGTCAGCAGCCTCCCCCCAGTGCTGCCACCGTGCGTGGCAGGGACAGTTCCTCCGGGAGGAGAGGTGACTTTTGATAAACAAAGCACCACAAGGAATTGAGCAACCTGATGAAAGACGGGCAAAGCACTTGAATAGACTTTCCTCAAAGAAGATATGCAGATGGCCAGCAAGCATAGCAAAAGACCCTTAGCATCGTTACAGTCCACAAAAGGCAAATCGAAACCACAGTGTTTGCCTCACACCCCGTAGGGTGGCCACTGTCGAGAACAAACAGAAATCACAAGTGTTGTCAACAGTGTGGAAAAATTAGGACCCTTGTGCACTTCTGGTGAGTGGGAAAGTAAAATGGTATAGCTGATGTGGAAAACAGTAGTAACTTTCTCAAAAAGTTAAACATAGACTAGCTATATGATCCAGCAACTCCATTTCTGGGTATATACCCCAAAGAATTGAAATCAGGGACTTGAAGAAAGACTTGGACTTCATAGTAACATCATTCACAACAGCCAAAAGGTGAAAGCAACCCAACTGCCCATTTTCAGATGAATGGATGAGCAAAACGTTGTGTCCGTGCAATGGAGTATTATTCAGCCTTTAAAAGTAAGGAAACTCCGACACAGTTATGACATAGATGAGCCTTGAACCCCTTGTGCTGAGTGAAATAAGGCAGCCACACTTAGCTGAAGTGGAACTGTTTCACAGAAACAACGTAGAATGGAGGTTGCCAGGGACTGAGGGAGGGAAGACGGACACAGCTTCAGTCTGAGCAGATGAGGAGGGTCTGGAGATGGATGGTGGTAGTGTTTGCACAACCATGTGGATGTGCCTGATACCACAGAACCACTTAAACTTTTTTAAAAAGGAGATCAGAGATTCACAAAGAGGTGCTTGTGATGATGTTAATAAATATTATCTTCATGACATTAAAACCCAAAAGTTGATACTGATATTTCGTTAAAAAAAATTTCCCCCAAACAAAGCACACAGTCTTCTTACATTTAACCTGGACGTTCTGAAAATCAAAGTATACTTAAATGGCAGCAGAAACTGAAATGGGGTTCTGATCTGGGTGAGACCATTACAGAGACAGGGATTCCTATAATGGGTTCTTGGCTTTCTTGACAATCCAAATGCATCTTTGAAATTTCTGGGGTGCCCTTCTCAGGAGATGTGTTGTTCTTCGGCTCAGATGGGTGACTGGGGCAGTGGACAGGGGCTGGCCTGGCCGACCCTGCAGGTATGGGTGTGAGTTAGGGTTTCAGTTGCCAGCTGTGTGTGGCAGGGGTTCTGCAAGGGCACCAGGCCAGTGTCTGACCCGCCTCACAGCTCAGAGAAACCCAGGGCTCCTGTCGCTCCCTGTCCCTCTCCACAGGCCGCTCCCACTGCTTGGCCCAGCTTCGTGTGGGCCGTGGCCCCTGGGGGAGATGGGGACTGTTGGCTGTCATCTGAGAGGGCAGTTCCTGGAGGGCAGCTAATAGGAGCGTCTCTTCCCTCGGATGAGCTGTCAGCGTGCCCACGAATGGATGTGTGAGCTCGGCAGAGGTGCCTGTGAAGTTCACTGCTTGGTTACTTAAAGTTGCCTGTTCATATGTTTTTGCTGTTACAACATGCAAAAGGTAGTAAGTATATTTAGTACGATTGTATCCTGAAACTAGAAGATTGTCTTAAAACATTCAGTTTCTAATTCCTCCTTAAGGGCTGCCTTCCGGAGAGGGGAACTGCCGGTGAAAAAACTTGTGGACTAGCAAGAGAGCCACATTCCTGCATGTGCGGGAGTCTCAGCCTTTGCTTCTGGTGCTTAGGCAGAGGAATGGGGGTGGCCCCTTCACCGTGGTGGGGCTCCAGGCCCTCTGGTCTGGAGTTGCGCATCTGTCCTCGGGGGACCATGCCTGGTTTGTGAGCTGTCCTCTTGCTCCTTGTGGCCCTCCGCATCCTGGTGGGTGTGGCTTTGTGGCTAGATGGGGTTTCACTGGGGTATGCACGTGGCAGGGTGGGTGGCCTCTGCCGTGCGCGCCCTGTTTCTGGCCAGGCAGGTTTGATAGGGAGGAGAGTATGAAAAGTCACATCTTAAGAAGCTGGACTCTCTCACAGTGGAGAGCAGGCCAGTGCTTCACGAAGAAGGTTGCCATGGCTGCTCACGTGGGGAGACGCCAGGTGCCTGGGCTGAGGCCCAGAAGCTGCGCCTTTCATGGTGATGCTGCCCTTCTGCCATAGGTCGGTGGCCCTGAGGGCATCCTGCAGAATGGGGCTGTGGACGACAGCGTGGCCAAGACCAGCCAGTTGTTGGCCGAGTTGAACTTTGAAGAAGATGAAGAAGATACGTATTACACAAAGGATCTCCCTGTACATGCCTGCAGGTGAGCGCTTCAGCAGGGGGGGAACTCGCCTCCCAGGGCATCCACCTTCCACATGCAAGTTCTAAGTTTACAGAGGCCCGTCTAAGACCATGGACTGGGACACTTGGAAACACTGTCCTTGGAAATAAGGTTGCTCAAACCCTTGTACAGACATAAATCCCTCATCCTGGGCAGCAGAGTGGGATCAGCACCCTCTGTCATCCCTGATTCTCCCAGCTAGAGGGAGAAAGAGGCCCCTTCTCTGCCTTCTTCAGGCCTTAAGGTTATTCCCCGGAACCTGCCCCCTCACCCCTCCGAAAGAACTCAGCGCATCAGGTGAGCATCTGGGTCCAGAGGGTAAGAGAGCATCCGAGATTTCGCTCACAAAGAAGTTCCTGTAGGCGGCTTTAAAATATCTGCCTCGGGGTCTTCCATGGCAGGCCATGCAGCCAGTGCAGGGGTGTGGGTTCCATCCCTGGGCGGGGAACTAAGATCCCACAGGCTGTGTTGGGCAGCAAAAAAAAATAATAGAAAGACCTGCGTGTTGACCAAATTTGGAATTCTGATCTAGAGGAGGACCCATCCCTTGTGTTTGGACTTAACACTTGCTTTGTTGTTACACTCACACAAGGAAATTGAGACCAAAAGAGGTGAAATGATCTTGCTCGGGGCACTCTGCCAGTCAGGGCACTGGGCCTCTCGGCCCTGCCCACCCTCAGGCACACGGCCCTCCACGATCAGCACCCATGACGGCACAGAGGGCTGCTCCTTCCCTGCCTGATGGGCAGACTGTCTGACTTTGTTGGTTCTGTGTTCCCTCTCATTCACAGTACATTTTTACATCTGTACTAGTGTTCCTGTTCTCAACAGGCCTGTGAAGTGGTCCTAGTGAAGCTGCAGTGGTTAAAGTCTGCACACCCCCTCGCACTCCTCCGTCCGCGTGGAGTGGAGGAGGGAGAGCTGTCCTGGCAAGAGGTGCCGCTGGGAAAGTTCTTGGCCAGAGCACATTCTGGTTTGAGATGAAGTCTTGGCTTCGTGCACATACAGAACTTTACTCTGTGCGGAGCCAGAGCCAGTGCTTTTGTTTTTGGTGTGTTGATTTTCAGAAAAGGGAGTCTGGGGGCTCTCCCGAGGTGCTCCCTGCGGACCCTCCACTGCTGGGTTGAGCTGAGTGTTCACGGGAGCATGGCGCCCTCTGCTGAGCGTGTGAGGCTCTGAATGCAGCGTGGTCTCAGCTTCCCTTCTGTGTGCCCAGAGCCAGGATGTTGACTTCCCTGCTCACAAGTCACAGTTCCTGAAACTTGAGAGCGAGGGAAATGGCTCCATCACCTTGGGGGTGCTAGGCCTACATTGCTGGGCTCACCTGGCACCTTGCACCGCTCTCGTGCCCCACACCCCCGACCCTGCCTGCGAGGGTCTGTGCTGCCATCTGAGGAGTCTCCACAGCACCCCTGACCCCTTCCCTGTGTTCACAGGGTCAGGAAGCCTCTGCAGTTAACTGATGGGATTTTGTTAGTGAGATCGTTGGGTTTGAGTATGTGTTTAATGAAAAACTTAAAAATGTTGTAAGAGGAAAGAATTTTACATCCTGCCAAATTAAAACCAGAGAGCAATCTTCCAACTTTAACTGTTGATGTTTTGACTTTTTTAGTTACTGTGGAATACATGATCCTGCTTGCGTGGTTTACTGTAACACCAGCAAGAAGTGGTTCTGTAATGGACGTGGAAATACTTCTGGCAGGTAGATAATCAAACCACGCATGTGTCTTTAATCAGTGCTGTGCTCAGATTTGTGTGTAAATTATGGAAATGTTGAAGCGAAGCACAATATAAAATCACGCTAACAAACCTGGTTTTTTCTCCTCCTCTGTGACTGGTTTAACTTGAAACAGATGGTGGTGTGTGAATGCCTTAATGTATTTACCCTTGATTTATTCTCTGCGGTTCTTTTTATTATGCAAGTAGGGTTGGTTTAATTCTCATTCCCAGTTTTTATTTATATTTTTCTGCAAGATGAGCTCCTGGCATGCCCGTTCATCTTCATTACTGGGTGCCTGGGGAGGATGTTCCCAAGACAGTCATGGGCATCCATGGGAGCTGCTTCCTGAGAAGGCTCCCTCTGGCCTTAGCTTATTGGAGCAGTCCTGAGGCTAATATGGGCCAGATCCTGAATCATCAGATTAAGTTCACTTGATCGTCAACTCTGGGCTTCCCTTCCTGCTTTGGTCAGCAGCAGCTGTGACTAGGTCCCTTTTTGGGGTTTGGGTGAGACCAGCATGATGCGGGTACTCAGATTCCAGGGGAGAGTCCGTTTATCTAAGCTCGAGGGGTGAGATTCCTCAGCCCCCACCGCTGGCACGGGTCTGGTCCTGTTGGCTTCTCTGGGGCTGCCGTGAGGTGAGGACTCAGGCCATTGCCACAGAGAAGCAGAGCAGAGTCTCCGTGGGACAGAGCTCCAGGTCAGCAGCACGGAAGCAGCATCTTCCTCTGAGATGCCTGTCTTACAGAAATAAAGTGATGGAGTTCTGTAGGCAGCTTTATTCTGTAGCGCCTCTACCCTGCCTATGTCTTCGGCAGCCGGGCCCGGGCTCACAGTCTCGTGTAGGACACAGAGTGGTCAGATCTCATGTCACCTTGGAATTAGTAATGCAGATTACGGGCTTCTGAGTGAGGCGAGAAAGGGAGCTGAGGTTTTTTAGGGATATGAAAGGAGAAGTGTCTTCAGGGTATCCCACTTTCCAAATGTTCTGGGTAATTTAAGTGTTACTGTGTTTGCATTAGTTCCTCTCCTGCAGGAAAAACAATTAAATAAAACTTGCCTTAGTTGGCAACCCCGTCTTCAGGTCAGCAGAGCCAGGGTCAGAGTGAGCAGAGGACCTCCAAGAGAAGACAGACGTGGTCAGCTGGCACTGTGTGTTCTGTGCAAGGTCGAGCTGTAAAGGCGATGGGGCAGCCACCCGCCTTCAGGAAGCTTCCAGTGTGATGGAGAGTGGTGGGCCTAGAAAAGACAAGAGGAAATCACTGGTTCCAGTAGAGTACCCAGGGGTGGCTGCTCCAGGAGGGGAGGAGGCGGTGGGGGCTTTGGCGGTACAGAGAGCAGTGGTGATTAGCTGGGTAATCTGACAGTCTTTGTGGGGCCAGAGAGGATTAGGATGTTGGCCTCTGAGCCAAAGCTTGAACAGGAGGGGTTTCCCAAGGGAACGTGAGGGGAGCAGCAGGGAAGGCTGGAGGCCCAGCAGGCGCGTCAGCATGTGACACACCCACAGCAAGGCTGGGGGTCACTGGGGAGGCTGGGAGAGCCTGAGGCAGGAGCAGGCACTGCCTGGGGCCCCGAGTAAGGCTGGCGTTGCGCGAGTTCAGCGGCTAAACCAGGGACTCAGGCCCTGGTTTAGGTGAGCCGTGTCTCAGAAATGAGGAAGACGTCGAGAGTGGCCACGCGCAGCAAGGAAAGAGCTGAGACAGCGGGGCTTCCAGACAGTTCAGAGCTGGCCCTGTGCTTCCGGAGAGTAGCCTTGACCTCCCCCTACTCCGTATGTTTTCGCTATCCTCAGGTTTCTAGTACATTTGGTTATCAGGTTTCCTGGCCTGCAGCAGATGAGAAGGGCTGTTGCTCCTGGAAGCAGGCGCGGGGGCCAGGAGAAGTGACTTTGAAAGGAGCAGCAGAGAAACTACTTGAGTGAATAGGAGCAGTGAAGGGGTGAGCCTTCCTCTCCAAGACAGCAGCCTTGGCACCCACGTTAGATTCAGTCAGGCCCAATAAGCTGGATTTAAGAAAGCAGGAATGGGGGAAGAGGGAACTGTGTGAAGCATGTTAGGAAAGTTTTCCTTAGAAATGGTTCAAGTTGGATCGATTTTGCGCTCAGTGGGGAGCCAGTTCGGGGGCAGGCCGGTCCCTCTGGATGCCAGATGGATGAGGTGTGACCGCTCCTGCTAATGGACCGTGAACGGTACCGGAACTTTTAACGGAGCTCGAAAATTGGAAGTGGTGAAAAGCCAAACTTTGGGTGTTAACTATTGATCATTTCCTGGTTTCAGCCACATTGTAAATCACCTTGTGAGGGCAAAATGCAAAGAGGTGACCCTGCACAAGGATGGACCCCTAGGGGAGACGGTTCTGGAGTGTTACAACTGCGGCTGCCGCAATGTCTTCCTCCTCGGCTTCATCCCTGCCAAGGCTGACTCGGTTGTGGTGCTGCTGTGCAGGTGAGGGCAGGGCTCCAGTTCCCTTGTTGTGGGGGGTGCCTTTCAGGCGAAGACTGTCTCCACGCTCCAGCTCTCTGGAGCTTTAAAATAGTTTTAAGTGGTTTCTGCCAACTGGCAAGGTCTAAGGAGGTTTGGAGGGTTGGGGCTTGTTACAGAGCTAGGAAATGTCATATGACCCTTTTGAGGTGTATTCTGGTTAAATCATAAAATTCTGTAAATGCAGTCTGTTCTGAGTTTTAAGAGTTGAGAGCTCAAGTGCATGGGGAGATGGATTTATTGCTAACAGTTTAAAGGCACTGTGATCATACAGTAAAATGTAGGGAGCACCACTCTGAGGTGAGAGGTAAGAAGCCTGGGGCGGGGGGCAGAGGTCATCCTCACCGAGGCTCTCCCTGCTCTCGGGGTTTCTGCAGGCAGCCCTGTGCCAGTCAGAGCAGCCTCAAGGACATCAACTGGGACAGCTCCCAGTGGCAGCCCCTGATCCAGGACCGGTGCTTCCTGTCCTGGCTGGTCAAGATCCCTTCTGAGCAGGAGCAGCTTCGGGCACGGCAGATCACTGCCCAGCAGATCAACAAGCTGGAGGAGCTCTGGAAGGTGAGGGCCTGCTGGCAAAGCACATCCAGCTCTGTGGCAGGTGTTGGTGGGGGAGGGGGCTGGGACCGGGACTGGGGTCCTCAGAAACAGAAAGGAGGGCGCCAGGGATGCCTCCTGCCACGCCTCTGGGAAAGGAAAGCTCTGGCCAGTGGAATTTTTCTCTTCTTGTTGAGGGCAGGGGTGGCTGGTGGGAAAGAAGAGGATGGGAGCTGGCTGTCAGCGACTGCAGCTGGACATGCCAGGAGGAGCCGGGCCCGAGCAGACAGCCGGGACTGCAGTACACTGTGTGAAACCTGGTTGGGCTTGAGATGTGTGACATGTTGGAGCCAAGGCGATGCCAGGCTGGGGGCTTGCAAAATTCCTGCCCTGCCCATAGGCCGTTTCTCCAAGGAAGCCCTCCTCTGGTTCTGCCTGCTTGCACACACACACAGACACATGTACACATTTTATGTATTTTTGGTGCAGGATGTGGTGTCTTGGTTCCCTGCCCAGGGATTGAACCTGCAGCTCCTGTAATGGAAGCTCAGCATCTTAACTAGTGAACGGCCGAGAACTCCCAATTGCTGTTTTAATTAATTAGACTAGAAATTTTAATTAGGCAGCAATATAGTTTTAAAAATGTGAATTTATCTTCTCTTCAGCTGCAGGGCAAAATATTTTTGAAGCATTGGCTAGCAAGGAACCTTTCCACCTTGATTTTCAGGTTGCTGTAGTTATCTCACCGTTGTTGTTTATATCTAAACAGCCCACTTATTGCCAAGAGAGAGTTGCTCCTTTTGGTGCAGCGTAGTGGGATCAAGAGGAAACGGGGAGGCGGGCCTTCCTTTCTGTTTACACACTCAGGGAATCCAGTGTTCTTTCTGGCAGCTGGGAAGAATGACCTCTCCCACGTCAGGGGCTAGGTGTTGGTTGGAGAGCGTGGCCACCTGGTGGGATAAGTGTGTCAGGCTGTGTTCCTGGGGCTTCCCCCTCTTGCGTGCCCCATGGGCTTCCTGATGAGAGGGCTGGGCCACTGGGAGCCCTGCTTGTCCTGAAAAGTGATGGCGGGTGTGCACTCGCATACAGTGCGTTTTAAGTAGAGGTGAGAATGGGGAAGAGCGTGGTGCCGGCTCTCGTCTCTAGGAGAACCCTTCTGCCACCTTGGAGGACCTGGAGAAGCCTGGAGTGGATGAGGAGCCGCAGCACGTCCTCCTGCGCTACGAGGACGCCTACCAGTACCAGAACATATTCGGGCCTCTGGTCAAGCTGGAGGCTGACTACGACAAGAAGCTGAAAGAGTCGCAGGTGATGTGGTGTGTGCACGAGGGCTTGTTCGTTTTAACAAAGCATCTCTCCTCAGGTCTGCGGAGGGTGGGTTTTTCTGCAGACTGCAGATGCTGACTTGGGCCACGGTGCAGCCCCTGAGAGATGGAGCCGTGGATTAAGGACAGGCCTGTGGGCAGGTGCCCCGCCACCAGGGCCAAATATCCGTATAGGTGCTGTCTGTTTTAAAATCCAACACACATTCCTTCCAGTTGGATTTGTAGCCTTTGCCGCAGCAGAGAGAATCAGACCCCAGGAGCCCGCAGCACCCTGAGGACCCTCCTGTGCCCATTCCTCGGAAACTGCACGGGAATCAGAAGCTCTGAGGCTCACGGGCCATGTCCTCAGCTGTCAGCTTCCTTCTCTGCCTCCACTGCCCACAGAGCCGCTGTCTCCAAGAACAGACGTCGTGTGGGGGGTCTTCTTGTCGTCCTGCAGGTTTTAGGGTCCTCACGCCTTCTCTCCCGGATGTGCCCTTGTTGGTGTTTCAGGCTGTCAGGTGCTGCGTGCCGTGGGGCACCTGCCTATGGAAAACAGACACGAGGAGCCCAGACCCGTGTCTGTGTTGCAGGCTAACAGGGCTCTTATTTTTTATGTGCTCAGACTCAAGATAACATCACGGTCAGGTGGGACCTGGGCCTTAACAAGAAGAGAATCGCCTACTTCACTTTGCCCAAGACTGACTCTGGTAATGAGGATTTAGTCATAATTTGGTTAAGAGGTGATTTTAAGTTTTAAAATATTTGTGACTCTAAGTAGCATAAAATTCCTAGTTTCACCCTTGTAAAGTGTCCCTGAATTTGAACTGTTGGTGGTGGTGTCTGTGATGCGTGTGAAAACGCCGGTTTTCCTGTTGTCTTCTCTCTGTAAGACATGCGGCTCATGCAAGGGGATGAGATATGCCTGCGGTACAAAGGGGACCTAGCGCCCCTCTGGAAAGGGATCGGCCACGTCATCAAGGTCCCTGATAGTATCCTTTGTGTTAAGGAGGGCCGGCACAGGCACCCTCTGCCCCAGTCTCCGACGGGCTTGTCCCGAGTACAGGAGAGACCTGTGTGGGTCACGGTGGAGAGCTGTCTTGGGGCCTCAGGTGCAGGGAAGGCTTTGTGCAGCTCCGTTGACTCTGTGGTTTGTTCCAGCCGTTAGGCTCTTCAGTTGTCCTGGCTGATACAGACTGCTTAGGCAGAAACCAGGGTTCTCTGAACCGTGTGCCCGAGGGCTCTGTGGGGCCCTGGGCTTGGCTGTTCCTTGCTGGGTGCCACCCTAGGCTCATGGGGAAGATGCCTCTGGCTGCGGTGGCCAGAACCTGCCATTGAGAACACGGGTCCCTCGCTGTGTTTCCTGTGTCTGGTGCGGAGGAGGGGCTGGCTCCTCCATGAGTGAGTGAGGGCTCCTCCTAAGGCTTTGACAGGGTGAGACTTAACTCGGCGGTGTAGATTATGGCGATGAGATTGCTATTGAGCTTCGGAGCAGTGTGGGTGCCCCTGTGGAGGTGACTCATAACTTCCAGGTGGATTTCGTGTGGAAGTCAACCTCATTTGACAGGTATGTCCACCCCCTTCCCCGCCCCCACTTGCCTGTGTCTGCTTGGCAGGCCCCAGCCCTCGGTGTGGCTGTAGCCTCCCTGCTGCTCCGTGTTGTGGGGAGCCAGGCTGCCTGGCAGCTCCATGTGCCCGCTGCTGACCTGGAGCTTCCCCTTCAGAATGCAGAGTGCACTGAAAACCTTTGCTGTGGATGAGACCTCCGTGTCGGGCTACATCTACCACAAACTGCTCGGCCACGAGGTGGAGGATGTGATCATCAAGTGCCAGCTGCCCAAGCGCTTCACGGCACAGGGGCTCCCCGACCTCAACCACTCTCAGGTTCTCACCTGTCCCGGGGGCAGGAGGGTCCCAGACATCAGGGCCTGCGTGCTGAGTAGCCCTCCACCTTGTCTGCACCCCTAACAGCCGCTTGTATCTGAAGGTTTATGCCGTGAAGACTGTGCTGCAGAGACCACTGAGTCTGATCCAGGGCCCACCGGGCACAGGAAAGACCGTGACCTCAGCCACCATCGTCTACCACCTGGCTCGGCAAGGCAATGGGTAGGGCTCTGTACAGCCCAGGGTGGGGAAATGGAGGGGCCCAGGGTACCTGGTGTGCTGATTCCTACGCCGTTGGTAGTAGAGGTAGTAGATCTGGCCTTTGTGGCTGGTTTAACAAATAAGCTTGCACAGGGTAGGTTCATCCTCGGTTGTGTTGTGCCTGTGTGCACCTCAGAGCTTGGAAAGTCTTAACAGTGTGGTCAGGAGGTGATGACGCCGGAATCAGGAGTTAGTGGGGAGTGGCATTTGCAGTGTGAAGATCAGAAAGTTCCAGACCATCTACCTTGTTATTCCTTCAGCACCGTGTGACTCCTGGCTTTAGTCTTAGGGCTTGAGTTGGCTCCCCTACCACCTGTGATCCAAACAGCGGTCTTGCTCTGGGCTCTTCTCTGGGCGAGCGCTGACATTCGCTCGCATTTTACTGAAGGCCCGTGCTGGTCTGTGCTCCAAGCAACATAGCCGTGGATCAGCTGACTGAGAAGATCCACCAGACCGGGCTGAAAGTTGTGCGGCTCTGCGCCAAGAGCCGCGAGGCCATAGACTCCCCGGTGTCCTTCTTGGCCCTGCACAACCAGATCAGGAACATGGACAGGTGGGTGTCGAGTCCCTGGCCTTAAAGAGACACGTCTCCCCGGGGCAGGCCCTGGCGGCACCCACCTCCCGCTCACACGCCGTGTTTGCAGCATGCCAGAGCTCCAGAAGTTGCAGCAGCTGAAGGATGAGACCGGGGAGCTGTCGTCGGCTGATGAGAAGCGTTACAGAGCCCTGAAGCGCACTGCCGAGAGGGAGCTGCTCATGGTGAGCTCCTCGCCTGCCCTCTGCCCGGGAACGGGTCTGGGCCGTTGGGCTTTTGTCTTTTTCACTTGTTCACTTTGGGCTTCCCTGGCGGCTCAGACGGTAAAGAATCTGTCAGCAGTGCAGGAGACCCAGGTTTGTTCCCTGGGTTGGGAAAATTCCCCTGGAGAAGAGAATGGCAACCCACTCCGGTGTTCTTGGCTGAGAAATCCCGTGGACAGAGGAGCCTGGTGGGCCACAGTCCATGGGATTGGAAAGAGTGGGGCGCGGCTAAGCAGCGCTTTGAGGTTCACTTGTTCACTTGGGCCAAAGGACCTGTTTGGATAACATTAAGTCCATTGAAGCGCCGTTAGGGGATTCTTTGCTATTTGAGGAGAGAACTCTGATACTGTCCTCCGTGTGCTTCCTCTGAGGTCACACAGAGACATCTTATTGTCTGAAACGCGCAAGTGTTTGAGGTAGATTGCATTCCCTGCCAGCCTCCCTGTTGCTGGACTCTTGGGAGCCTGGTCTGTGCCTGGAGCTCCTGGCAGATCCAGAGCACCGTCTCCTGCTCTAGGTGACGACCGACTGAAACCCCGGTTCCCCTGGCTCAGCACTGCCCCTCAGAGGCTGTCTTGAGGCACCACACCCCTTTTAGGCACGACTCGCAAGCGCTTAGGGTCTCCACAGCCTGGACTGTAGATGCTGTCAGGAAGGGTGTGGACCAGAGCGGCGTCTGCGTCCCGTCCTGCCTGCCCTTTGGGCTCTGGGAGCCTGGACCTGCAGGTGCCCTGAGGCCTGCCGCACTCTCTCCCCCAGAACGCAGATGTCATCTGCTGCACGTGTGTGGGCGCAGGAGACCCGAGGCTCGCCAAGATGCAGTTCCGCTCCATTTTAATCGACGAGAGCACGCAGGCCACCGAGCCAGAGTGCATGGTGCCTGTGGTCCTTGGAGCCAAGCAGGTGGGCCCCAGCGCGTCTGCCACAGCCTGACTTGACCCTTTGTGTGCGTCCCTTGTTCTGTGCGGCACTTAGTGTGGAGGTCTGCGTTAGTGTCCTAGGCTCTGATTCCTGCCCTGGCAGAGCACGGAGGGGTGCACAGCAGGCCTTTGAGGGGTCTGCCAAGGGTGGGCGTGGCACAGAGTGCCTTCGTGAAGGTTCAGAACATCTTCCACGTGCATGATGGGCAGTTTTCCCACTCCAGGTCAGTGTCTTGGCATTTGAATTAGTGTAGGTGGGTGGCTGTATGGAACCCAGTCCTCTCAGTCCTTGAGTGGATATGTGGGCTGTCCATGTTTGATCTGTGATGGGGGCCTCTTATCACAGCTGATCCTCGTGGGTGACCACTGCCAGCTGGGCCCTGTGGTGATGTGCAAGAAGGCGGCCAAGGCCGGGTTGTCGCAGTCATGTGAAGCGCCGTTAGGGGATTCTTTGCTATTTGAGGAGAGAACTCTGATACTGTCCTCCGTGTGCTTCCTCTGAGGTCACACAGAGACATCTTATTGTCTGAAACGCGCAAGTGTTTGAGGTAGATTGCATTCCCTGCCAGCCTCCCTGTTGCTGGACTCTTGGGAGCCTGGTCTGTGCCTGGAGCTCCTGGCAGATCCAGAGCACCGTCTCCTGCTCTAGGTGACGACCGACTGAAACCCCGGTTCCCCTGGCTCAGCACTGCCCCTCAGAGGCTGTCTTGAGGCACCACACCCCTTTTAGGCACGACTCGCAAGCGCTTAGGGTCTCCACAGCCTGGACTGTAGATGCTGTCAGGAAGGGTGTGGACCAGAGCGGCGTCTGCGTCCCGTCCTGCCTGCCCTTTGGGCTCTGGGAGCCTGGACCTGCAGGTGCCCTGAGGCCTGCCGCACTCTCTCCCCCAGAACGCAGATGTCATCTGCTGCACGTGTGTGGGCGCAGGAGACCCGAGGCTCGCCAAGATGCAGTTCCGCTCCATTTTAATCGACGAGAGCACGCAGGCCACCGAGCCAGAGTGCATGGTGCCTGTGGTCCTTGGAGCCAAGCAGGTGGGCCCCAGCGCGTCTGCCACAGCCTGACTTGACCCTTTGTGTGCGTCCCTTGTTCTGTGCGGCACTTAGTGTGGAGGTCTGCGTTAGTGTCCTAGGCTCTGATTCCTGCCCTGGCAGAGCACGGAGGGGTGCACAGCAGGCCTTTGAGGGGTCTGCCAAGGGTGGGCGTGGCACAGAGTGCCTTCGTGAAGGTTCAGAACATCTTCCACGTGCATGATGGGCAGTTTTCCCACTCCAGGTCAGTGTCTTGGCATTTGAATTAGTGTAGGTGGGTGGCTGTATGGAACCCAGTCCTCTCAGTCCTTGAGTGGATATGTGGGCTGTCCATGTTTGATCTGTGATGGGGGCCTCTTATCACAGCTGATCCTCGTGGGTGACCACTGCCAGCTGGGCCCTGTGGTGATGTGCAAGAAGGCGGCCAAGGCCGGGTTGTCGCAGTCGCTCTTTGAGCGCCTGGTGGTGCTGGGCATCCGCCCCATCCGCCTCCAGGTCCAGTACCGGATGCACCCTGCGCTCAGCGCCTTCCCGTCCAACATCTTCTACGAGGGCTCTCTCCAGAACGGCGTCACTGCAGGTAAGCTCGGCCCGGTGCTGGGAGTCTGGGGATGGTGCCTTGTCTCGCTTCCTTCTCAAGTGGCCTTACGTGGTGACTGTGTGTGTAGGGCCCCTCCCAGAGGCGCAGTGGGCACAGTTTGGGCTCTAGAGTGCCGGACGTTCTTGCGGCATGGGCGAGGGGGCCCCCGCATCTTGGTAAGATTCGCAGTCAGCCGTGAGGATTTCCTCCAGTGGTGCATCACACACAGAAGAGGGGGTGGCAGAGACCAGCGCCTCCCCACTCCTTCCTCTGTCAGTGGTTCTCGAGGCCTGTGCACGCTCGAGAGCAGACTTCTTCCGCGGTGGCCCTGAGGTGTCTGGCGCCTTTGGGCTGCGCTGATGCCTGTGGTGTGCCCAGGCTGCTGGGCCACACCACACACCTGTGGCCACACACACTCAGGGCCCACACACTCAGGCCCTGTCCTAAAGTGAAGAGTACTCGGTTTACTGGTCCCTGAGGCGCGTCCTAGGGATCCTGTGTGGGGTGGGAGAGGGTGGTCTCCCGAGATGCTTGGCAGCTGTGTGAGGTGCTTGAAGGAAGGACTCACGTGCTAGTTACACAGACTGGACAGTTAGCAGGCATTTTCTTCAAAGGGATCAAAGCTGGCCTTTGGCTTCAAGGAAAACAACTCACAGTATTCATCACCAGTGATAAAGTATGAGACTTCACACCAAAATGAGAGTTTTGGAAAACATGTGTCCCCTAGTGTGAGCTTACCGTGTCTTCCAGGTGCTGAGTAAGTTTTCTGATGAGATCGTGGTGCTGACACTTGTCAAGGGTGTCAGTCTTTGGAAGCCCTGCCTCACGGGGTGAGCAGCTCTTCCCCTTCCAGCAGGTAGCAAGGGTGCTTCCCCGTCACTGGGGTCAGAGGCCATGCAAGTCAGGGCAGAGCAGAAAGGCCATTGTCCCTGAGCTACGGGGCAGCCTCCCATCCAGTTTTCAGATAGAACTGAGATAATTCCACGGTAGTGGGAAAGGTCTTCAAAGATGCTTTCTGGGACTTCCGTGGTGGTCCAGTGGCTAAGACTATGTGCTCCCAGTGCAGGAGGCCTGGGTTCAGTCCTTGGTCAGGAAACTTAAGATCCCACATGTTGCAAGTAAGAGTTCCTGTGCCACAACTAAAGATCTCAAGTGTTGCAGCTAAGAACTAGCTCGGCCAAATATTTGAAAACAAACATGCTTCCCTTTTCCAACCACGTGCACCTGTGAGGCCTGTCTATCCTTATGTGCTATGAGGGCTCACAGGAGACTGGGAGCGGAGTCGAGTAAGCTGGAGAGTGAAGTGAGTTGATAAAATTCACTAAATATATATTTTAGTGAAATATTTTTCATAAATATTTTTAACTTAATATGTTCATCTTTAAATGAATTTTTAAAATTATTTAAAATTTTAGGGCTTTAAAATACAATAAATATCAGTAGATGTAATGCACAGAAATAATAGCTGTTTGGACTGCTCCGCTTGCAGAGTATAAAGAGACGCTAAGCGCAGCATTCGTTTCAGAACTGCCGGTTTAGAGTCTTATTACTGCCAGCAGCCCATCGCGTCGGCTTTCTTTAGCCCACTCTGTGGATGAGGAAACTGAGGCGGAACTTGTGAGAGCCTGTCCACGGCACACGGCTGCTGTGCGGTACAGTCCTGACCCTCGGAGTGCTGCTGGTCTGGCGGGGGCAGGACTGGAAAAGGGCAGGTCATGAGGAGCTTGTTGGGGGCGCAGTCGATGCGTGTTGGGAAAGCCACCGTTAGCACTGGCACGGACTCCCGCGAGCCTCGCTCCCCTTGCTCCATGGCGTCGGCGCCACAGGATGGAGGTTGCTGGCGATGCTTCACTGCTGAACTGTCAGTGTCTGGAACATGACACCCCCTACTTTTTTAAAAACTCTGAAGAAGTGTAAAGAAGTGCCCAGGCTTAGTGAGTTTTCACTAGGGAACCATGTCTGTTACCAGCACCTGCACCTGAAAGCCGCCTCCCTAGCACTCTGCAGCCCAGCAGTGAGCCCTGTCTGGGACGGTGCTGGCACCCCGCCCGGGATGTCACGAGTTACTGTCCAGCTGCAATCCCAGAGACGCTCTGCACAGGGCCTGAGATCGAGTCCAGAGGCAGACCCACCTGTCCAATGCCCTGGTTTGGGACAAGATGTTGGGGGTCCACAGTGTCATTGTTAAAAGCCAGGTGTGGGTACATATGAGTCCCTTAGGGTACATCATAAACTTTCTGAAAGGAGATAGAGTATCTTCTTTACCCTGGGGCAGACATAGGCCGCAGAAAACACTAACATGAGATCTGTTCCGCGAGTAAACCAGCTTTGTACCAGGTATAGTGCTAAGTATTGCTGGGAGTTTCGGTCAGAGGACCCCCGCTGATGGCCTCCCCTGGGATCCACAGACCTGGGTCAATTGCTGGAGCCTGCCGTTTCCTGCTCTGCCGTGTGCCTGTGCGCGGGATGGAATGGCCTCCACTCCGCTCTCCACCTCAGCACACCCAGAGACCGGCTGCACTTTTCTTCTTTAACAGGATGTTTTCTTTTTTCTCCCCCATGATGCCAGCGGATCGTGTAAAGAAGGGGTTTGACTTTCAGTGGCCCCAGCCGGATAAACCAATGTTCTTCTATGTGACCCAGGGCCAAGAGGAGATTGCCAGCTCAGGCACCTCCTATCTGAATAGGTGAGCAGAGGCTTGTCTGTGGTGCATGCTGGCTTCAAGCACAGCTTTTCCATGACTGCGCGCCTGTGGTCTTGTTTAATGTGGTGGTGAAACTTGTCCTTGTTTTCCTTGTGCTCATTCTGTTCACACTCTTAAACCAGCAGCATAGGTTCAGCCTCATCTTTTCAGTGTGTATTTCCTGTTGAGCAGATCCTTTAGGAGCCCCCGTGTGAGTCTTTGCTGTCCCTCCTGACTCAGTTGGTAAACAGTGGGCTGCCCGGCCATGGGTGTGCCAAGCAGGGCCTCCACAGGGTTGCACTGGAAGCGAGGCTGCCCCTGAGCCTTCCACAGTCTCTAGTCCTGGCGGGGAGGGTCTCAGGAGCCGAGAGCCTGGGGAGCGAAAGCCTGGCTTTCTTAGGACGGAGGCTGCGAACGTGGAGAAGATCACCACGAAGCTGCTGAAGGCGGGTGCCAAGCCGGACCAGATCGGCATCATCACACCCTACGAGGGCCAGCGCTCCTACCTGGTGCAGTACATGCAGTTCAGCGGCTCCCTGCACACCAAGCTCTACCAGGTGCGTGCCCGTCTGCTCCGCCAGGTCCCACCCCAGGCGCTGCCCTCCCACCACCTGGCAATGGGGGCCTCTGCCAGCTTCGGTCCCAGGCTCATTTGTGGGATTTGATGGTGCTTTTTGATAGATTTTGTGTGGGCTGAGGGCTCCTTGGAGGAAGCCTGTTGGCTGACCGTGTTTACTGCCCCTGTAGGAAGTGGAGATTGCTAGTGTGGATGCGTTCCAGGGCCGCGAGAAGGACTTCATCATCCTCTCCTGTGTGCGGGCCAATGAGCACCAAGGCATTGGATTTTTGAATGACCCCAGGCGCCTCAACGTGGCCTTGACCAGAGCACGGTAGGGAGAGCGGCGTCTCGCTGGGCCTTGCGGGGGCGCCCCTCGTGCGTAGGCGGCTTTCTGAGGTGCTGAGAGCGGTTGGCCTGGGAGCTCTCCCGGCCTGCTGCTCTCCCGGTCAGCTCTCACACCCCAGCCGCACCTTGGGCTGTGGCACGGGGCGCGGTAGAGGGGCCTCGGCAGAGGGCTCCCAGCAGCACCTTGGAGAGGACCTCGCCCGTGAGTGGCCTTTGTTTCTGTGTCCTGGTGGCTTTCTGCCCAGTTGCCTTGTTTAAGTCTGGAATATAACTTTCAAAATAGTGAGGGACCCAGAGAATCATGTGGACCCCATGTCACCCCCACATGAAGCCAGACAGCAGCCTCCCTTGTACCAGCTGCAAGCAGGACTCATATTCACATGTTGGTTCCCTCCCCACTGAGGGCACCTTGCTTTTCATTTGGTAGCCAGCATAGGCGGGGGAGCCCTGAAACAGCTGATGACTGTGAGCTTTCCCTCAGAAGCTTGGCTTGGGCATCAAGTGACGTGCCCAGCCCATCAGAATGCCTGAGGCAGCTATGGAGTCGGCCTCTGCCACATGTGACTTAGTTGCCCAGGAGGCTGACTCAGGTCTGCAATGAGGAGACTCGTCTCTGAGTTCATCTTCCCACAGAGATGTTTTGACATCTGGCTCAACAGAAACCTGCCCTTAAATAAACCCATGTGCAGGGTTGGCAGCTTACAGGATGGGCTCCACTGAAAGTCACCCCAGTTCGCAGTTACCCAGCCATCCCCACATCCCCAGACGGCAGTGCATAGGCAGGCCAGGCGTCCAGGCAGGGAGCTTGAGGGTGGCTCTCAATGCTCCTGTGCGCTGAGAAGACGGGCATGGTGGGCAGGGTGCCAGGGGAGCTGCCTGGCCACCTTGTACTTTCAGTTCAGTCGCTCAGGCGTGTCCGACTCTCTGTGACCCCACGGACTGCAGCACGCCAGGCCTCCCTGTCCAGCACCAACTCCCAGAGCTTGCTCAAACTCATGTCCATTGAGTCAGTGATGCCATCCAACCATCTCATCCTCTGTCATCCCTTCTCCTGCCTTCAATCTTTCCCAGCATCAGGGTCTTTTCAAATGAGTCAGTTCTTTACATCAGGTAGCCAAAGTATTGGAGCTTCAGCATCAGTCCTTCCAATGAATATTCATGGTTGATTTCCTTTAGGATTGACTGTTTTGATCTCCTTGTAGTCCAAGAGACTTTTTAGAGTCTTCACCACTGCAGTTCAAAAGCATCAAATCTTCGGTGCTTAGCCTTTATGGTCCAGTTCTCACATCCATTCATGACTACTGGAAAGCCATAGCTTTGACTAAACTCTTGGTGCCTACCTCTTGCAGATATGGGGTCATTATCGTGGGTAACCCAAAGGCCCTGTCCAAGCAGCCTTTGTGGAACCACCTGCTGAACTACTACAAGGAGCAGAAGGTGCTGGTGGAGGGACCCCTGAACAACCTGCGGGAGAGCCTCATGCAGTTCAGCAAGCCCAGGAAGCTGGTCAACACCATCAACCCGGTGAGCGCCTGCCGTGGGCAGGGAGAGACTGCTGGGAACCCCTCCCCAGGCCAGTGTTCTGGGCCTGTGGCAGTGAGTGATGGCAGGTGGGACTCGTGACGAGTACGAGCTGGGGGTGGGCTGAGAGTGTCAGTGTGTGAAGAGGAGCGATGCGTGCTAGCCTGTCCCCGCAGAGCTCCCACGCCAGGTGTCTCGGGTGCTCTCAGGCTTTTCTCTTCTTGGCCCTTGTGGAACACGGTGTCACAGGTGGCACCCAGCAGCTCGCAGTCAGACCCAAGCAGCTGGGAGCTTGGTGAACCCATGGTGCTCTGGGGCTTAAGCAGTGGGTGCTGCCTGAGCTGTTGGGCATCAAAGGCCGGGTCAGGCGCTGAAAGGTGGACAAAGCCCGGAGCACACGAGTGACCAGCCTCTGGGTTGTCATCTGTGTGTGCAATTTGGCCACCTCCCATGCCACCAGATGTTTGAAAAGTTCCTCCTCGTGTCAGCGTGATAAATTCCTCACTGCCCTAAACCCTCTGCAGGGAGCCCGCTTCATGACGACCGCCATGTATGATGCCCGGGAGGCCATCATCCCAGGGTCGGTCTATGACCGGAGCAGCCAGGGTGAGTCTCTGCGGGGGACCGCCTGGCCCCGCACTTGTTGACTGTTCCCACACCTACACCTTCCAGCCCTATCACTCCTGAGTGATCCCTCATGCCTCTGTCCACAGAAACCTGCCTGACAGAGTTCTTTCTCAGCTTCGCTTGTTTGAAAGCAAATAATTGGTCTTGGGCAATTTCTCAAAAGACAGATACTTTTAAAATAATACAGCTCTGCGTACGCAGTGGTGTCTCAGCAAATCTTTTAGCTCGGTCAGTTTGCTTCTACGCCCTCACCCCACCCTGCCTGCCCTTTGCTCTCCTTCTCTGTTGGGAGGGTCACACCTGCAGCCTCGTCTCAGGTTTTGCTGCTTTCCTTGAACTTCAGCTCCATCGTCAGACCTCAGGGTTGGGCGCACCGCCTCTCTAGCTGGGTGAGGCTTCTGTGTACTGTGTGCTAAGGCTGAGTCTGGCCCTGCTGCTTGGGACTCCTCCTCTGGCCTGAGGCGGCAGTTTGTCGCAGGTCCCCATTCAAGCCACAGGTCCCTGCCTCCTGGGACCCTTCCCTGAGCCAGCTGTCGTGGAGGGCCAGCGCCTCGCCCATGTACTCTGTGCCACCTGCCCACGTCTCGCAGCTTCCTTTGCCCTCCCACGTGCTAGCCATTCCCCTCCAGGGCAGGTGGACCCCAGCTGCCCCTCTTCCACAGGAAATCGTTAAGAGATGCTTTCCCTGCTGCAGTGTTCTTCCGGTCGTTAGGCTCAGACTGGAGGTTATATTCTTAAATAACAACAGATCTTGTCATCATATCTGATGCGTCCCTGTGTAGCTGAGGGTGTCCTGGGTCCATCCTTCATCCCTGAGGCCCCCGTGGATCTTTCTTGACCAAAGTTTACCTTGGGGGCTCTTGTCTTCAGTGAGATCCACTGGTGTATCAAGCTTAGGCTTTTTCTTACGGGTGGCAGGGTGGCAGTGGTACCATGTAATATAACATTTGCAGTAAAAAGGGCTATTTAAAGAAATCAGAAATCAGAAATGCAGCATGGTTTCTGTCTTTCATATCCCCTGTAGGTTGCCAGAATCTTCCAGGAGAAAAAGTTCACTCCCAGACACCAGCCCCAGGAGGCTGTCGGGGGTGGGGAGGATGTGTTGTGAGATTTTGTATCAGGTGATTTTGCTGTTAGAGCACACCAGGAAACGCTGGGACAGACAGCAGTGAGAGGACAAGACAGACGTTCCCGCTGTGGGCAGAGCAGCGGACTCGTTTGGATGCAGTGTGACGCCTGCAGTTCACGTTGTGTCTTACAGGCCGGCCCTCCAACATGTACTTCCAGACCCACGACCAGATTGGCATGATCAGTGCTGGCCCCAGCCACGTGGCTGCCATGAACATCCCCATTCCCTTCAACCTGGTCATGCCACCCATGCCACCACCGGGGTATTTTGGACAAGCTAATGGGCCAGCCGCCGGTGAGTGCTGAGCAGGGTCCCGTGGGAAGCTGGATTGGCCTGGGCTGGGGTCACACCGTAGGGTCGAGCAGGCGTGCTTGTCTGTGAGGCTCAGAACCTCTTTCAGGGAACCTTGGACTGCTGTCTTTCAGGCCGAGGCACCCCAAAAGGCAAGACTGGTCGTGGGGGGCGCCAGAAGAACCGCTTTGGGCTTCCTGGGCCCAGTCAGACGAACCTCCCCAACAGCCAGGCCAGCCAGGATGTGGCGTCCCAGCCCTTCTCCCAGGGCGCCCTGACCCAAGGCTACATCTCCATGAGCCAGCCCTCCCAGATGAGCCAGCCCGGCCTCTCCCAGCCTGAGCTGTCCCAGGTGAGTGCTGGCCACGTGAGCGTGAAGCAGCACACACCCACAGGGGTCAGAGCAGCCCAGGGAGCCCTCTTGACACACGCAGGCCCTGTGACACTCTCCCCTAACGACCTCAGCATTGGGACTGTGGGTCTAGAACACTCCACACGCGGTACTGGGTAGCACGTCTCCAGTGGTAAGGTAACCAGTGTGGGTTTCCTGCCGCTTGGGCTTAGAGTTAAGTTTCCAGATGATTCCTTGGGGCTAGTGACAGCTTGGACACAGAGCAGGTTCTCACGGCCGGGAGGATGAGTGCGCTTCCTCAGTTCAGTGCTCCTCTCTTCAACCTTGTCTCGCAGGACAGTTATCTTGGAGATGAGTTTAAGTCACAGATTGATGTGGCGCTGTCGCAAGACTCCACATACCAGGGCGAGCGGGCGTACCAGCACGGTGGAGTGACGGGGCTGTCCCAGTACTAGAAGGCAAGCTGGCCTCTGGAGGAGGTGGGGCTCTCAAGTCCTCCAGGGCCCCCTGCACCCTGTCACCTGTCACTCTGGGTCCCGGTGCCTCTGCTCAGCTGCGGGGGATGTGAGATTCATGCGCGCTCCTCTGCCACAGGCTTCTCCAGAGGGTCTTAGTGCTGCCTCTGATGGGCAGCCAGGAGGCAGAGGGTCCCCTCACCCTGACAAGGCCAGTCATGAGGGTAGAGAGGGCCGAGCCCCTTAGGTGCCTGCGGCGCCTCTGGGTGTGCGTCTCGGTCCCTCGAGGGCCCTGTGTCATGGTTGTCTGCCCATAAAAAGGCCAGAGTGGAGTTACAAGGCCTTGGGCCTGCCCCACCCGCCCGTGACCGGGGCTGCAGGAGCAGGTGATGCTGGGAGCAGGGGGCGGGGCTGTTGATTGCACAGGCCCAGCAGCTGTGACTCTCAGCCACCTTCTCTCTGGGTGGGAAGTCAGTGGTCTGGGCCCCCAGCTGGCCACTGGAATGGGGGAGCCTTCCAGGCCAGGTCCGCGAGCTGCCCTGGCTCCACAGGTAGCCAAAGTATTGGAGCTTCAGCATCAGTCCTTCCAATGAATATTCATGGTTGATTTCCTTTAGGATTGACTGTTTTGATCTCCTTGTAGTCCAAGAGACTTTTTAGAGTCTTCACCACTGCAGTTCAAAAGCATCAAATCTTCGGTGCTTAGCCTTTATGGTCCAGTTCTCACATCCATTCATGACTACTGGAAAGCCATAGCTTTGACTAAACTCTTGGTGCCTACCTCTTGCAGATATGGGGTCATTATCGTGGGTAACCCAAAGGCCCTGTCCAAGCAGCCTTTGTGGAACCACCTGCTGAACTACTACAAGGAGCAGAAGGTGCTGGTGGAGGGACCCCTGAACAACCTGCGGGAGAGCCTCATGCAGTTCAGCAAGCCCAGGAAGCTGGTCAACACCATCAACCCGGTGAGCGCCTGCCGTGGGCAGGGAGAGACTGCTGGGAACCCCTCCCCAGGCCAGTGTTCTGGGCCTGTGGCAGTGAGTGATGGCAGGTGGGACTCGTGACGAGTACGAGCTGGGGGTGGGCTGAGAGTGTCAGTGTGTGAAGAGGAGCGATGCGTGCTAGCCTGTCCCCGCAGAGCTCCCACGCCAGGTGTCTCGGGTGCTCTCAGGCTTTTCTCTTCTTGGCCCTTGTGGAACACGGTGTCACAGGTGGCACCCAGCAGCTCGCAGTCAGACCCGAGCAGCTGGGAGCTTGGTGAACCCATGGTGCTCTGGGGCTTAAGCAGTGGGTGCTGCCTGAGCTGTTGGGCATCAAAGGCCGGGTCAGGCGCTGAAAGGTGGACAAAGCCCGGAGCACACGAGTGACCAGCCTCTGGGTTGTCATCTGTGTGTGCAATTTGGCCACCTCCCATGCCACCAGATGTTTGAAAAGTTCCTCCTCGTGTCAGCGTGATAAATTCCTCACTGCCCTAAACCCTCTGCAGGGAGCCCGCTTCATGACGACCGCCATGTATGATGCCCGGGAGGCCATCATCCCAGGGTCGGTCTATGACCGGAGCAGCCAGGGTGAGTCTCTGCGGGGGACCGCCTGGCCCCGCACTGTTGACTGTTCCCACACCTACACCTTCCAGCCCTATCACTCCTGAGTGATCCCTCATGCCTCTGTCCACAGAAACCTGCCTGACAGAGTTCTTTCTCAGCTTCGCTTGTTTGAAAGCAAATAATTGGTCTTGGGCAATTTCTCAAAAGACAGATACTTTTAAAATAATACAGCTCTGCGTACGCAGTGGTGTCTCAGCAAATCTTTTAGCTCGGTCAGTTTGCTTCTACGCCCTCACCCCACCCTGCCTGCCCTTTGCTCTCCTTCTCTGTTGGGAGGGTCACACCTGCAGCCTCGTCTCAGGTTTTGCTGCTTTCCTTGAACTTCAGCTCCATCGTCAGACCTCAGGGTTGGGCGCACCGCCTCTCTAGCTGGGTGAGGCTTCTGTGTACTGTGTGCTAAGGCTGAGTCTGGCCCTGCTGCTTGGGACTCCTCCTCTGGCCTGAGGCGGCAGTTTGTCGCAGGTCCCCATTCAAGCCACAGGTCCCTGCCTCCTGGGACCCTTCCCTGAGCCAGCTGTCGTGGAGGGCCAGCGCCTCGCCCATGTACTCTCTGCCACCTGCCCACGTCTCGCAGCTTCCTTTGCCCTCCCACGTGCTAGCCATTCCCCTCCAGGGCAGGTGGACCCCAGCTGCCCCTCTTCCACAGGAAATCGTTAAGAGATGCTTTCCCTGCTGCAGTGTTCTTCCGGTCGTTAGGCTCAGACTGGAGGTTATATTCTTAAATAACAACAGATCTTGTCATCATATCTGATGCGTCCCTGTGTAGCTGAGGGTGTCCTGGGTCCATCCTTCATCCCTGAGGCCCCCGTGGATCTTTCTTGACCAAAGTTTACCTTGGGGGCTCTTGTCTTCAGTGAGATCCACTGGTGTATCAAGCTTAGGCTTTTTCTTACGGGTGGCAGGGTGGCAGTGGTACCATGTAATATAACATTTGCAGTAAAAAGGGCTATTTAAAGAAATCAGAAATCAGAAATGCAGCATGGTTTCTGTCTTTCATATCCCCTGTAGGTTGCCAGAATCTCCAGGAGAAAAAGTTCACTCCCAGACACCAGCCCCAGGAGGCTGTCGGGGGTGGGGAGGATGTGTTGTGAGATTTTGTATCAGGTGATTTTGCTGTTAGAGCACACCAGGAAACGCTGGGACAGACAGCAGTGAGAGGACAAGACAGACGTTCCCGCTGTGGGCAGAGCAGCGGACTCGTTTGGATGCAGTGTGACGCCTGCAGTTCACGTTGTGTCTTACAGGCCGGCCCTCCAACATGTACTTCCAGACCCACGACCAGATTGGCATGATCAGTGCTGGCCCCAGCCACGTGGCTGCCATGAACATCCCCATTCCCTTCAACCTGGTCATGCCACCCATGCCACCACCGGGGTATTTTGGACAAGCTAATGGGCCAGCCGCCGGTGAGTGCTGAGCAGGGTCCCGTGGGAAGCTGGATTGGCCTGGGCTGGGGTCACACCGTAGGGTCGAGCAGGCGTGCTTGTCTGTGAGGCTCAGAACCTCTTTCAGGGAACCTTGGACTGCTGTCTTTCAGGCCGAGGCACCCCAAAAGGCAAGACTGGTCGTGGGGGGCGCCAGAAGAACCGCTTTGGGCTTCCTGGGCCCAGTCAGACGAACCTCCCCAACAGCCAGGCCAGCCAGGATGTGGCGTCCCAGCCCTTCTCCCAGGGCGCCCTGACCCAAGGCTACATCTCCATGAGCCAGCCCTCCCAGATGAGCCAGCCCGGCCTCTCCCAGCCTGAGCTGTCCCAGGTGAGTGCTGGCCACGTGAGCGTGAAGCAGCACACACCCACAGGGGTCAGAGCAGCCCAGGGAGCCCTCTTGACAACGCAGGCCCTGTGACACTCTCCCCTAACGACCTCAGCATTGGGACTGTGGGTCTAGAACACTCCACACGCGGTACTGGGTAGCACGTCTCCAGTGGTAAGGTAACCAGTGTGGGTTTCCTGCCGCTTGGGCTTAGAGTTAAGTTTCCAGATGATTCCTTGGGGCTAGTGACAGCTTGGACACAGAGCAGGTTCTCACGGCCGGGAGGATGAGTGCGCTTCCTCAGTTCAGTGCTCCTCTCTTCAACCTTGTCTCGCAGGACAGTTATCTTGGAGATGAGTTTAAGTCACAGATTGATGTGGCGCTGTCGCAAGACTCCACATACCAGGGCGAGCGGGCGTACCAGCACGGTGGAGTGACGGGGCTGTCCCAGTACTAGAAGGCAAGCTGGCCTCTGGAGGAGGTGGGGCTCTCAAGTCCTCCAGGGCCCCCTGCACCCTGTCACCTGTCACTCTGGGTCCCGGTGCCTCTGCTCAGCTGCGGGGGATGTGAGATTCATGCGCGCTCCTCTGCCACAGGCTTCTCCAGAGGGTCTTAGTGCTGCCTCTGATGGGCAGCCAGGAGGCAGAGGGTCCCCTCACCCTGACAAGGCCAGTCATGAGGGTAGAGAGGGCCGAGCCCCTTAGGTGCCTGCGGCGCCTCTGGGTGTGCGTCTCGGTCCCTCGAGGGCCCTGTGTCATGGTTGTCTGCCCATAAAAAGGCCAGAGTGGAGTTACAAGGCCTTGGGCCTGCCCCACCCGCCCGTGACCGGGGCTGCAGGAGCAGGTGATGCTGGGAGCAGGGGGCGGGGCTGTTGATTGCACAGGCCCAGCAGCTGTGACTCTCAGCCACCTTCTCTCTGGGTGGGAAGTCAGTGGTCTGGGCCCCCAGCTGGCCACTGGAATGGGGGAGCCTTCCAGGCCAGGTCCGCGAGCTGCCCTGGCTCCCACCTGTTCTAAAGCTTGTTGCCCTCCCTCTCTCCCTGACAGGTGGCAGCGGAAGAGCTAAGCTATGTGGCTTAGTCCATCAGCATCTTATTCTGGGTAATAAAAAATAAAAATAAATGGATACCTGTTTTCCACTGCTAAAACTGAAGCACCACTGTGAGCAACAGGAGAGGGAGAGGAGCACCCGAGGGAGAGAGGAGCCCGAGACAGAGCGAGCGCCCACTGCTGGCACGTGGCGGCAAGGAGACGGAAGGGAGAGCGGGAGGTGGGGCGGCCACAGAGGACCGCCGCCAGCGAGCCCCGCCAGCCCCGCTCGCGAGGAGCCCACTCGCCCGCCGCATCCACACCTGGGTCTGCGACCAGGGCGGAGGGAGGAAGACCCTCATCTCAGAGTAGCCCTTTCCTCTGTTCTTTTCTTTCTTTTTCTCTTTTATTGAAAGGGGACTACGTTTTAGCAGGAAAAAACTTCGCGTTTCTGTGCTGAGCAGGCTGCTTGCAGTGGTGGCCATGCCGGGAGAGCCCCGCAGAGTGTGGGTTCTGTCCACACCGGCTCTGATACCGCCGTGCTCATGCTGCCTGCATTCTAGGAGGGTTTTCATTTCAAGAAAATATGGTGGTTTGTGTTTTTCTGTTTGTTTTTTAAAAATTCTTTCTAAGGAGTACTGAAAAATATACTTTGCTGAGTTTGTCTCTCAAATCTTAGTGGTGGGCCTGGGAGATTCGAGAAGCTTCCAGAAACGAAGTTTAAACATGCCAACACAACTCAAGATTAGAATCAACACCTGCGATGGGACAAGGATTGTTTTCAGTTTTTAGCTTCCAGCAGCTTCTCCCAGCGCATCAGGGCAGTAAGGGAGCACAGTCCTGGGCCGGGCAGGCAGCTCCGAGGCTCTGCTGGACTCCCAAGAAGCAGAGCGCGTCCCGTGCGCCATGGACTTGGCCCCACAGGAGGGGCTTTGGGCGAGATTGGCCGTGAGGTGGCTGTTCCCGGCCAGCTGCTGCCTCCCCAGGGTCTTTCCTGAGGGTTTGGTGAAAGGCAGCAGTCAGGAGGACCCGTCCCTGTCCCCAGGGAGGCCCCCACCACCCCTGAGGCCAGTTGGAGTCACTGAACGCCCCATATCCCCATGTTGTTCCCCACCTGCCCCACTGGTTTGGAGCCGCTCTACACATAGGCATAGCTTTGATGAGGTGGGGTCATTTGTGGGAGGGAGACAGGAGTAAGTTTCCAAAATAAGTTGGATTTGTGCTAAAAGGGCTTGGAAGAATTTGTCACATCAGGCGTTACACGGGGCATCTGCCTGGGTCTGAACTGCAACTTGAAGTTATTGTTGATGGCAGAGGCCCCCCCCCATGCCCAGCTCTTCGCACATGGTGGGGTGTCAGCCTCCTTGGCTGGCCCTGGTTGGGGACCATCTAGCCCTAACCCTGCCTGTCCAGGCTCTGGTGCCCCTGACCCCACCATCCTCCTCCCAGTGTGCCTTATCCCACAGCCTCCAGCTGGCACATGGGAGAGAGGGGATGCAGGCCCCCTTCCTCTGGCACTCAGGAGGGCAGGGCACAGGCCGCCTTCTCTGGCAGGCCTCTTATTTATCACCTTCGCTGCAGGGCCTTCGGCCCCCACTTCTTTTGGTAGCTGCATAGTTCGGATAGGTTTCTGCTGTGACCCCTTGTGCGCCGTTCCTGTGGGTGGCACAGCCACCCACCCACCCTGTTCTGTTCCTTGGAATGCTTTGCCTCTGCTTTGTGCTGTTTGCTTTTTTTTCTCCACCTTAGCAGCAGTTACTATAAGTTCCCCAAATTAGAAAAACATCTGTACCAAGGCAATGTAACTTTTGGTTTTTGGTCAATTTGTTTTAAGCTCTTTTGTCACCAATAAAATCTTAAACATCTCTTGCTTTCACACTGGGGCTGGATAACTGCAGGGTTGTGTGGCAGAGCACTTGCCCTGGGGGTCTGGCTGGTTGGGGATGAGGGGTTCAGAGCCACCTTGATGACAAAGCTGAGACAGGGCTTGAAAAGGGGGCCTCGGCCTGGGCCGAGCGGTTCCTAGGTTTCAGGCATGTTGGGCTCTGGGACGGTTTCTCCCGTGGCATCACTGTTTGGAACCCCCACCTACTACCCTCGTGGTCAACGGTGATGGTCAATGGCTGCCAGCCCCCCACCCCCCGGGCCACATAACAAGACCAGTGGGGCCAGCTGCGCGGACCACGGAGTGTTTATTGCTGCCCCCCGCCCC